>JADBJO010007072.1:122996-140496 GCA_016801955.1 Conus betulinus
CACAGAGTCGCAGGCTGGAAGCTGGCGGTGAGGACACACGTGACCTGGACAGGTCACGCACGTAGGACTCTCCTCCAAATGGCAGACGCAGGCGGCAGGTGACACCACACCCACACCCCTCGCGGCCTCACTTAGCACCCACCCAAGGTCGGTTCCACCTCGGACTGGTACGGGTGGTGGGCGCGTTAGAGCCAAGCCAAGGCGGAAGTCAGGCGACCATCAGAGCAGACATCACAGCGGATGACAGGACAGCTGCCAGGGTAGATCCAGTGAAAACCAGGAACGACAGCCCAGGCGGGAGTCAAAGGCGGAAGCCAGGGCGGTCTGTCAGCACCTAGAGTTACAAAACGTTCTTATAACTACACGGTACCGATATGGTTTAACGCCACTTAACGCAGCCCACTGCTGTTCCTACCAGAGTTTTTGACTAGCAGTCGTAAATGTTATCGGTCCAGACAACAGTTTTTTTTTTTTTTAAATCACCAGAGTTCATTTGCACATGGGGCTGAGTTTGTATTTCTCCATACTATGTACCCCCTTTCAACCTCATATAACGCCACTATAAAGATGGACTGTGCTCACACCAGTGGCACACTAATCAAAGCCAATATTGTCACCGGCAAAGTAATAAAACTGACCAGTCGGACATTAACAGCACAAGGTCTGTCTTAATGCCATGGACGATTTCAACAGCATACTATAGCTCTTGTTCACATACAATTCTATCACTACTAAACCATTAACAGAACTACAGAACAGTCGACAGTATCCCCCTCTATGTTGGTACTGAACTAGAATAGGCAAACCCGCATCGACCTCAAATCTCCATTTTTAAAGCCGTATTGACAAATGCCTGTGGCAATACTCTCTCAGTCTTAAATTACATCCCATCAACACTAAATCAGTCTTGTTAAAACAACAAAAAAAAAATGTAAAAAAAAAAAAAAACATGACCGCATAAACATTTCCTCACAACCAAACGTGGGATAGCACATCACATATCATAGCACCGCACATGAAAACCTATTCATATATAACAATTAACATCCCTGCACTCACTTTATAATAAGTATTATTCTTAACCCAAAGATACCCTTAAACTACCCCCTCTATAATACCCAAACTTAACCTAACTATTGTATACGCTACTATAATATCCATAAGTTTACCCCTACCCTCATCATATCCACCCCCTCCCTTTACCTACCCCTTTTATTTGATTACCATAGCAAGCCAACTAGGACCACCACCCTCTCCATTCTCTACATCACCCTATTCCCTACACCTTATATAAGTGAACTTCACAACAGCCTACACGTACGTTTTAACGCGTCTGCTCCAAATAAGGAATGTACGGAAATATTTTTAGTTACGCGACCCGTTTTTCTTACTGTCACAATTCAGGCGGGCCTTACCAAGCACATGTGGCGTTTAACCATTCGCACGACATATACGACGCCGCACAAACACATACCATTTCACCCCCCATCTTTCCTCCTCCACGGAATAACCACAATAAGCGCCACACCCGAGATATTATGGTTTGCACCTTCACAAATGTGACCAAACAACGCCGTAGCTCACCTTAAATACATAACCGCCAATTAACGGCACAACTTCCCCCAGTCTATACATTATTTACATGGTCACGATCGTTACCACCTTCCACTCCTCACATCCCATATAACCTCACCTGGATCAAAAAAAAAACAGCACACCTGACACCTGGAAGTAGGACCCGACCTTGAAGACCTCCGTCTCCCTCACAGGACGGTCGACCCCCAGGACAGGACAGGACACCCCCGCGCTGCAGAGTACCAGTGGACGCCTCTGCACCACTGCTCAGCGTAAACTGCAGACGGCACACCGAAACATAGAAACCAACGCTCGGAAGCCAAGCCAACACACAGTCGACCGAGAGCTTACCGTGACACCCTACCAAGCGAGGTTAGCAAGAGTGTCAGATACCATACTGCAACTGCCGAACCTTCGCGGACGGTTCCAGGAGTCGAAACTGATGAGAGAAGCCAAGCTAGCATCCCAGTCGACAAACTGACCACAGCTCACCAGCTTTCCCTCAACCAATAGACAACAACACAACACAAGCTGACCCTCATGGTGATCATGGGTCACACACACGTGAACATCGCACCCACAGACCTTCTCGCCTGGACTTACCTCCCTTAGCACGCAAGCCAGAATTACAACGGCTACACGCCTCAACGAAAAAATGCAACGGCGTCTTGTGCGTGACAATACCCCCATCCTGAGAGATTTAAAGCCTGTCTTTAAATACCCCACCATAGCAAACACGCGCAAAGAGCAGCAACATGAACAGTATGAACAACCCGAAAAAAAAAAAAATCAGAATTCACTACAACCACTCAATGCCTCACGCGTCCAACCGACTCAGGAAATCGGCGACAACATTGTCCCTACCTGGGATGGCTTCCACGACAAACCGGAATGGCTGGAGCAACAATGCCCACCTGGTGATCCGACCACTAGGGGATTTGATACGCTCTAGGTACTGAAGAGGAGAGTGATCGGTCTGGAGGGTGAACTCCACACCGTACAAATACGCTTCAAACTTGTGCACTGCCCACACCACAGCTAGACATTCTTTTTCCACAATCGAATAGTTGCGTTCGGCTGGGTTCAACTTTTTGCTTGCGCACACCACGGGGTGCACTTCATCCTCATGTTCCTGGCACAGGACTGCTCCCAATGCCTACTTCCGATGCATCAGTCTTCAAAATAAACCGACGACCTGGTACCGGCAAATGGCATACCGGAGGAGAACAAAAACTGTCCTTTAAAGCACAAAAAAACGCCTCCTCACACTCTGGGGTCCACACCACCACTCGCGGCTTATTCCCTTTGGTCAGCTCCGTGAGTGGAAGGGCAATGTCGGAGAAGTTTGGAATGAACCTCCGGTAAAAACCCACCAATCCCAGAAAACTCCGTACCTGTTTTTGGTCGTTGGTCGCGGTGATGATTGTATCCGCTCCATCTTGTCTTGCTCTGGTTTGATGATGCCTCCTCCAATCCTGTATCCCAGGTAAGACACCTCGGCGCTACCCAACTCGCATTTCGATGGCCTGGCAGTGAGTCCACACTCTCTGAGACGCTGTAACACCACCCGCAATACCTCCAAGTGCTCCTCAGTGCTAATGGTGGACACCAACACGTCATCGATAAAATTATCCACCATATTAGTCTCCAGCGGTTGAAGAAGTTTGCGCATCATGCGAGTAAAAACACCGCTCCCGAGGTACACAGTCCGAATGGCATTTTTACCCACTGAAAATGCCCCTCCGGCGTGGAGAACGCAGTCTTGGGTCGGTCACCTTTGTCCACTGGAATCTGCCAGTAACCTTTAGACAAATCCAACTTGCTGAAGACTCGGCGCTCTCCCAACTTGGCAAAGAGGTACTCGATCTCCGGTATGGGCTCAGCATCGAACTCCAGTACTTTGTTAAGACGGCGGAAGTCCACGCAGAATCGTATCTTACCGTCTTTCTTTTTGACTAGCACAATCGGAGAACAATACGGTGACACAGATTTCTCTCTCACCCCATCCTGAGCATTGTTTCCACTTCTTCTCGGACGCATTCACGCTGTGAGTAGGGCACTGGGTATGGCTTAGCGCGCACCGGAACATCCGTGCTCAATTTGATTTCGCACGTCTCCAGTGTTGTCTCCCCAGGCAGGTCAGTCAACACATCCCTTAAACTCCTCTATCAACTGCGAAGTTGTTCCCGGAACTGGGCCTCCTCTGCACCCGATGACCACATCCTTCGCTGTCTCGGTTGTAGTCAAAGGTACCAAAGGAATATCCTTCCGAAGGGTAGGAATAACCTGACTGGGATCTTCCTCTTGAGTGATCACTGCAGCCACAGTTGTCTGTTCCAACTCACTGTCTCTCTCTACAAACTCCTTCAGCAAATTGGCGTGGTAGAGCTTCTCCGTCCGCGTACCCGAATCTTGTAGTCTGCCTCGCCAACCCTCGCCACCACGGGGAAAGGACCCTGCCATGCCAGCTCCAGCTTGTTATTCTTCACTGGCCGCAGGATCAAGACCCTCGTCCCGGTTGGAGAACACGAGGTCGTGCCTTCACATCGAAGTGCTGCTTGTACCTGGCCGACGCTTTCTCTACGTTCCCTTGGGCGATCTCACAGGTCTCGGCGATCCTGTTGCGCAAATCAAACACATATTCGGCTGCAGTCTGTGTGTCTACGTTCTCAGGCTTCGACCAGAGATCGCGCAACACACTCATAGGGCCTCTCACCCGACGTCCGTAGAGCATCTCAAATGGAGAAAACCCTGTGCTCTGTTGAGGAACCTCTCGGTATGCGAAGAGTAATGCTGGCATCCATCGGTCCCACTCCTCTGGTCTGTCTTGGGTGAGTCTACGTAGCATCCTTTTCAATGTGCCGTTGAATCGCTCCACAAGACCATTACATTGAGCGTGATAGGGAGTAGTACGCAGCCCTTTCACTGACAGCAGCTTGAATACCTGGCTCATCGTTTCGCTGGTGAACTGCGTTCCTCTGTCAGTGAGAACCGAGGAGGGTATACCCGTTCGCGACCACATTGAGAACAACGCTTCTGCCACAGTCTCAGACGTGATAGCTCGAAGAGGGACGGCCTCGGGATACCTGGTCGCAAAATCCACTTGCACCAATATACCTACTTCCTGACGCTGACATAGGTGCAATTGGCCCGATGATGTCCACGCCAACTCTGTCAAATGGTTCTTTCACCACTGGCATCTTGACTAGGGGTACCGGTCTTACACGCCCCTTGTCCAGGGTGCGCTGACATTGGGACATGACTTCACATATCTGCCGATATCTCCGCACATCCCTGGGCCAGTAGAAATATGGAAAAATACGATCCTTAGTCTTGTTGGATCCCAAATGCCCTGCCATTGGGATGTCGTGGCCAAGAGCCAACACTATCTTCCTCAATGACCTAGGTACACACACTTGGTTCGCCACGCCGTTCGCACTTTCGTGGCGTCGCATGAGAACCTTGTCTTTCCACAGGAAGGACACCTTATTTCCATGGGGTTGGAAAATAAAACCTTCCGCGGCAGCCTTTCGCGCTGGGGCCAGACTGTCATCCTGGTCTTCTGCTTCTGAATAAGCTCCTCTCGAGTCGCCGCCAATACTTGCTCCTTCAGGGACAAAGGTCCAGTCGGCTTGTCGAGCGCTCGTGTCTGTGCGCGGGTCAGTACGCCACCTGCGACTCTGCCGGACTCACGTGCCCGTCTGACACACCAATCACTCTCACAGGGTACACTGGAACCCTCTCTGGTACCATCGCTCCCTCACGGATGATGAAGTTCCCCACAAGTACCTCGGTGACCGGGTCTTCCATCACCAAAGCCTCCACTTTGCCTACAAAGTATGGTGTATCTAACATCACGACGCCACTGGTAACACACTACGGCAACGTGACTCTGCCAGCACCACCGTCTGGGTCTTCCCGGTGTACGCATCATAGGGCACCAGTCTTGCGGCAACCACGGTGTGCGACGCCCCGGTGTCCCTAACTCCATCAGCCCATGCTTCTCCCACCTTAACTCGGCACCGTGGGCTGAACGGTTTCCTGGAGCATGATATGCATAGTGGTGTCGACGTCTCTGCATAGACTTCACCTCCAGAACTTGCAAGGAACCGCACTTGGGCATCCGGATTGGGACAATTACGCTGGTAATGTCCAGGCTGACCACATGCGTAACAAGTCACCTGCCTCTGCGAACCCCTGGCTGGCTTGCCTGAACTCGACGCAATAGCTTGAGAGATCTTGACCTCAGTGGCCTGATCCTGGCCCTTGCCTCCTGCAGGCTTAGACTTCCCTTCCTGACCATTCCCCGTTGCCGATCCAGCTTTTTGCTCTCTCCCTGCATTCCCTGCCCATACGGCGGGCTTCAGCCAACCGAGTCGCCTCCCTTGCCACCGCCTTAGCACTGCTGGGCGATGTGCGACGACCTCGGTCACGAAATCAGGAGTCAACGTCCCATAAAGCTGTTCCTCCATGATCAGGTCTTTCACATCCTCTGCCTTCGTCTCGTCCTTGCCAGCAGCCGAACACCACAGACTGAAGCAAGCCTTTAACCGGTCTAGAAACTGTTCAAACGTTTCCCCAACATCCTTTTTCATGCTTCTAAACTTCTTTCGGTAGGCCTCGGCGTCCAACCGGAAATAGGTTAACAACGCTTCCTTCACATGCCCAAAATCAGCGAGGTCGGTAGCGTTGAGACGTAAGATAGCGTCTCTGGTCTTCCCTCGAAGCAGAGCAATGAGTCGAGACGACCAAGATGTCCTTTTCCAACGACAGAGTGTGGCAACCCGCTCAAAATGGGCGAGATACATATCCACATCGTCGGTATCATTGAGAGGATCAATAGCAACATGGCTGGTAGCTTCATCTTCCGCTCGTTGCGCAGCTAGCTCCATCTTGCGCTCCTTAAGCTTCAATTTTTCCCACTTAAGGTCAACCTCTTTCTGACGCAATGCTAACTCATCCTCCTTCCTTCTCCTGGCTTCGAACTCTTCTTGGCTATCCACTACCTCCTGGCATGCCGGGACTTCTGGAGGGCAACTTCATCTTCCTTCTTCTGGGCATCTGCCCGAAGAATGGCGAGTCTAAGTGCGGCCTCCTCCTTCCTATCTGCGGCCTCCTCCTCTTCTGGCCAGCCTAGCTGCAGCCTCCTTCTCTCTCTGGCCAGCCTAGCTGCAGCCTCCTTCCTCCTCTCTAGCGAATCTAGCGCAGCACGCTGCTCTTCCCTAGCCAACTCCCGGGCCCTATGCGCCTTCTTTATAATCAACTCTTGACTCCGTTCCTCCTCCTTAGCCAGATTATCCGCAACGAACTGGCCAACTCTATCTTGTCGAGACCCAAATCCTTCCCAAGCAAACTGTACCGCTGCACCGGGGACATGGTGACCTCATACTTTGCAGGACCCCGGAGCAACCCGTGACCCCTTCCTACTGGATGTTGGTTCGCCAGCCGCAACAGCATCACCCGTACGCCCAGCAGGAGTGAAATCATATCCTTTTTCACCACTGACTTCCTCCTGCTGCAACGCGCGATGGGACCTAAGTTTACGATCTGTACCAGACGCCATCATCCACTGATCTCACAACCGCAGACTATCACCGCAACACAACAACACGTCGCAATGCACGGACCACGCCGCCCCGCACGGACTATGCCGCAACACACGTACCACCGACGCACTAACGCAAGACCAACCCCTTTTTTTTTTTTTTTTTTTTTTTTTTTCCAACTAACACCTAACCCCACTCACTCCAGGTATAGGTTAACCAACTTTAGTCCAACGTAATCCCCCAGTAACTAACCAGGAAGTTAACCCTCAACCTCTAACTCCCCATTATAACATATTTTCCCCTGTCGCACACAGCACCGATAACGAACGTTTTGTGCAACGCTCTCACAACACAATCATGGTTTATGCATACTCAACAATTCATCATGGCATGTCAACATTCAGCAAAGCCTATCAACATTCATTTAAACATGTCAACGTACCACCACACAGGAAAAGGGGAAAGACGACACATTTTCATACACACCATACATGTCACACCGGCTGCCCCACACCTAGACAGGACGGATCATGTGACCAGGCTATTTTTTTTTTTTATTGAGAGCCCAGGTGTGCTGCCAATCTAACAAATAGCACGCACCCTCCACACACAACTTACAATTCCACACAACAAGCCCCTATCACTCTACCCCAAAAACCGAAACAAGTCTAACCCGACTATACACCTAGCTAAACCTACTCAAGTACCCCGCATCTCCACCATATATGTCACAACGTATAAGACGGTGACAGGGAACACCTGGGGATGTAATGGGTTTCCCTATTTAAATCCTCCCTCCCACTAACTAATACTAACACGCACTACAAAACAAACACCAATCAAACGAATACAGGTGCACAAACATCCAATTTTATTTACAATCACTCCCACAATCATTCACAATCACCCATCAGCACATATACCTTAACTTTCACATTACAACCCATGAGCACTCAAAGGACAGGCATATAAACCCCAGCAAATTTCTTTCGCCACAGCACCCAAGTGCACAGCGGTCAAGCACAGACCCAACTCCGGTGCATACAAACACCCACCAATAACAACTTGCCCTCCTGTCGCTGGGAATCTCAAGGGATCCCGACCCACCCAGAGTCCAACCTAGACAAGGGGCACCACTGGCGGAATCACATGGTAACCAAGGGCTGGACTGCCAGGCAATTAGACAGCGCCACCGAACCCTTGGTGCCCATGCGATACCCAGCCGCTCAGGACAACCTGACCAACCTCCGCTGGCAATTTGCTCACCCAGGAGCACTTATTTAATAAACACACCCACCACTTCTTCCCTCAAATAATCAAATTACTAAGAAAAACATATATATACTTGTCAAACAGTTTCCCAACTCACACATTCGCACACCCCCGCCCACACACACATCCGACAACACCATCAACAGCGGCTTCACCCTAGCAAGTCTCCGCAACCATCAGTAGTCACATCACCACTGGGTAATCAGACGGGGATGAAGAAGGACGACGACAGAGTGAGGCGCAGCTGTCGAGACCCAAACGATGACGATGACTGAAGCTTACCCGATGATGAAGACTGGAGACTAACAATGGAGACTGAAGATGATTGGAGATCACCAACCGATGAAAGTGTAGAGTGCACTACCTATCACAAAGTGTGTGTCTGCAGTAGTTTAACTATCACACCCACACCCACAGTAAACACCTTGCAGTCACAGAGTCGCAGGCTGGAAGCTGGCGGTGAGGACACACGTGACCTGGACAGGTCACGCACGCACGTAGGACTCTCTCCTCCAAATGGCAGACGCAGGCGGCAGGTGACACCACACCCACACCCCTCGCGGCCTCACTTAGCACCCACCCAAGGTCGGTTCCACCTCGGACTGGTACGGGTGGTGGGCGCGTCAGAGCCAAGCCAAGGCGGAAGTCAGGCGACCATCAGAGCAGACATCACAGCGGATGACAGGACAGCTGCCAGGGTAGAGATCCAGTGAAAACCAGGAACGACAGCCCAGGCGGAGTCAAAGGCGGAAGCCAGGGCGGTCTGTCAGCACCTACAGTTACAAAACGTCCTTATGACTACACGGTACCGATACTGGTTTAACGCCACTTAACCCAGCCCACTGCTGTTCCTACCAGAGTTTTTGACTAGCAGTCGTAAATGTTATCGGTCCAGACAACAGTTTTTTTTTTAAATCACCAGAGTTCATTTGCACATGGGGCTGAGTTTGTATTTCTCCATAATATGTACCCCCCTTCAACCTCATACAACGCGACTATAAAGGTGGACTGTGCTCACACCAGTGGCACACTAATCAAAAACCAATATGTCACCAGCAAAGTAATAAAACTGACCAGTCGGACATTAACAGCACAAGGTCTGTCTTAATGCCATGGACGATTTTTTCAACAGCATACTATAGCTCTTGTTCACATACAATTCTATCACTACTAAACCATTAACAGAACTACAGAACAGTCGACAGTATCCCCTCTATGTTTGGTACCGAACTAGAATAGGCAAACCCGCATCGACCTCAAATCTCATCATTTTAAAGCCGTATTGACAAATGCCTGTGGTAATACTCTCTCAGTCTTAAATTACATCCCCATCAACACTAAATCAGTCTTGTAAAAACAACAAAAAAAAAATGTAAAAAAAAACATGACCGCATAAACATTTCCTCACAACCAAACATGGGATAGCACATCACATATCATAGCACCGCACATGAAAACCTATTCATATACATAACAATTAACATCCCTGCACTCACTTTATAATAAGTATTATTCTTAACCCAAAGATACCCTTAACTACCCCCTCTATAATACCCAAACTTAACCTAACTATTGTATACGCTACTATAATATCCATAGTTACCCCCCCCCCTCATCATCATACCCCCCCCCCCCCCCCTCCCTTTACCTACCCCTTTTATTTGATTACCATAGCAAGCCAACTAGGACTACCACCCTCTCCATTCTCTACATCACCCTATTCCCTACACCTTATATAAGTGAACTTCACAACAGCCTACACGTACGTTTAACGCGTCTGCTCCAAATAAGGAATGTACGGAAATATTTTTAGTTACGCGACCCGTTTTTCTTACTGTCACAATTCAGGCGGCCTTACCAAGCACATGTGGCGTTTAACCATTCGCACGACATATACGACGCCGCACAAACAATACCATTTCACCCCCCATCTTCTTTCCTCCATCACGGAATAACCACAATAAAGCGCCACACCCGAGATATTGGTTTGCACCTTCACAAATGTGACCAAACAACGCCGTAGCTTCACCTTAAATACATAACCGCCAATTAACGGCACAACTTCCCCCAGTCTATACATTATTTACATGGTCACGATCGTTACCACCTTCCACTCCTCACATCCCATATAACCTCACCTGGATCAGAAAAAAAAAACAGCACACCGACACCTGGAAGTAGGACCCGACCTTGAAGACCTCCGTCTCCCTCACAGGACGGTCGACCCCCAGGACAGGACAGGACACCCGCGCTGCAGAGTACCAGTGGACGCCTCTGCACCACTGCTCAGCGTAAACTGCAGACGGCACACCGAAACATAGAAACCAACGCTCGGAAGCCAAGCCAACACACAGTCGACCGAGAGCTTACCGTGACACCCTACCAAGCGAGGTTGCAAGAGTGTCAGATACCATACTGCAACTGCCGAACCTTCGCGGACGGTTCCAGGAGTCACTGATGAGAGAAGAAGCTAGCATCCCAGTCGACAAACTGACCACAGCTCACCAGCTTCCCTCAACCAATAGACAACAACAACACAAGCTGACCCTCACGGTGATCATGGTCACACACACGTGAACATCGCACCCACAGACCTTCTGAGATGTGTGAGGGGAGAATAAGAGATGGCCCAGGGGCTCGGGTCAGGGACCCAAGAGTGGGAGGCCTGAGGAATGGGTTGGAGACCTTGGGGGGCAGGAAGGTGGGGTCCATGGATGTTAGGGGGTGGGGGAGTTTAAGAGTCTTGGGTGCTGGCCCCTGGGGATCGGGGGTTACAAATAATTAGGGGGTCCAGCGCGGGGGGGGGGGGGGGGAGGGACTGGGGGGTGCAGGACTTGGGGGCTAGGATGGGGGTGGCTGATCTTGGGGTAGATAGGCGAAATGAGTGAATGGGTGTGAGGTGAGATGGGGAGTTGGATGGGGGTGTGGAGTCAGGTGATCTGGGGGGCTAAGTGGGTTGGAGTGATGGTGAAGGATCTGACCCCTCCCCCACCCCCCGCCCTTACAGCCCCCTGATTTTTTTCTCTTCCCCCTCCCCCACTTCTGGAGGCGAAAGCTTGAATATTAAAGTTGTCCCTGTGGGAAAAGACGTTCAACTTGTTTTAGTATTCATTTTATTCAAATCATCCTGTTGACGTCGTTTTGTTGAGGCGCGGTGTGAGTTTAGTGAGAATTTTACCTGTGAATATATATATATATATATATATATATATATATATATATATATATATATATATACTATTTTTATTTATACATTATGTGCAGCATCAGATAGGAATAGACTGTATACGTTTTTTACGTAGATACCATGTTCCCAAAACCTTGCTTAAAGTCATCTGAAAACTGCCTGAAAGAAACGTTTTCAGATGTCACAAAAAGCACAGGGTGTAATACTAAATGGTTACAGGTGCGTGATATTATGAGAATGCTAGGAACTGGTATTCCTGTAAAGAAAACAGACATCTTGTACAACACTGTTTATTTTCTGATTTCTGGTCGGATGTAAAACAGAACATCCAACACATGTTCTGAAAGCACTATTGTTAGAACCATTTTTGGAAAATTTGTAGGCATTATGAAAATCGAAATGTGTAAACTGCTGAACTGTTGGGGGCATCAGAAAATATTGGGTTGCTCAGTACTACAAGAAATTTTCGCACATATTTTTTTTTTTTTTTTTTTCTGGGAAAGATCTTTTTAATTATATGTGCAAGCGTGAAAAGATTTTTTTTTCTAGGAACGTTTTTTTTTTTATTATACATGTAAGCGTGAAAAGAAATATTTACCTTCTTCTTCTGCGTTCCAGAATAATGACTCGGATTTCCAGACCAATTTGCTGGATGAAGGCTGCTGTTGTCTTCAGATCCTCCATTGTGCCCCAAAGCTTTGCTGCAATCGTGGCTGCGTGTGGCCAACGCTGTATCCGTGCATCCTGGTAAAGGGGGCAGGACTAAAGAATGTGCTGAGGGGTTGTGGGCCTGTCTCACAAGAGCAATCAGATGTGTGCGATAGCCCAATACGATGGAAATGGGCTCACAAACGGCAGTGACCAGTTCGTAGTCTGAAGGTTGTGGTCTGCTGATGTCGCTGTAGTTGGGGCAGCTGATCATCAGGCGGGTGTCTGTGTTATTCTTCCCAGTGTCTTTTGTAATGACTTTTGATGACAGTTTTGGTTTCTCTATAGGAGATTGGCGGGTTTGTCTGCTTGAGCCTGCTGCCACATTTGACAAGCCTGTCTGCCTTCTCATTTCCTGCCAGACCGCAGTGGGCAGGGATCATCTGGACAGTCATATGAGCCCATTGTGACAGGTCTTGAAGCTGTTGCACTGTCTCTTTCCAGCTTGTCACTGGGCGACTGTAAATTCTGGATAGCAGTTTTACAGTCTGTCAGGAAAACGATGTGTTAAAGTGGGTGTTCTTCTGCACTAATGAGTCTGGCAGCTTCTCTTACAGCAGTAAGTTGAGCCCTGTAGTTTGTTGATCTTCGTCCAGCAGGCAGAGACTTTGGCAGGGTTCGTCTATCAGGGAGGCAGATGAGGATCCCATTTCCTCCATTTTTTACAGCTGCATCCGCGGATCCATCGGTGTAGATGTGGGTCCACACAGAGGTGTTGTATTCTGAATGCAGCATTTCCAGCGTCAGGGACCTGAGGATGTAGTCTTCTTTCCTGGTCACACCTGGAATGTCAGTAGCGAGGGTAACATCGTCTATGGTGCTCTACTCTTCTGCATCCTGTATCTCTCGTTCTTCAGGAGTGCTTGGTAGGACGTCACTTTGGGTCCTCATCAGTTCCTTTGCACGACGATTGAAGCTGCTTCTTTTAAGTCTGTCTGTGTTGTGTGTGTGTGTGTGTGTGTGTGTGTGTGTGTGTGTGTGTGTGTGTGTGTGTGTGTGTGTTCCTGCATGAGTTGGTGGGGGGGCGTGAGAGGGCAGTCTTTGCAGCTTTTCATTCTGGGTGAGGACCCTCTCTTCTCGTCTTATGTCAAGTGAGGGGAGTCCTGTTGTTGATTCGAGGGTGTTGATAGGTGTTGTTTTTAGCCCTCCGGTGATGAGTCGCAAACCAACATTTTGAACTTTGGCCAGTCTACTGGTGTTGCTCTTGGCAGCTGTGGCCCATGCTGCTGATCCGTACTCCATCACTGGTCAGATGTTGTCTGTGTACACCTGTCTGAGGATGCAACTGCTGGCTCCCCATTTGGTGCCAGCCAGTTTCTTCATGATGGATAGTCGTCCTGTGGCTCTTTTCTCCATCTCCTAGATGTGGGGATTCCACGTGATCCTCTTGTCCAGTTTGATTCCCAGGTAAGTGGGAGTGTCATCTTGTGGGATGTGTTGGTTGTTGACAGTCAGACTGAAATTTCTCGGGTGTTGGAGAGAGAGAAGCAGGTGGCCACTGTCTTCAGACTGTTGGTGGTGACACACCAGTCTTTCGCCCATTTGGAGGTGTTGTGGGGGCATCTTGCATCCTAACTGTTGCAGTTACAATGGACTCTGAGGCGTTCCACATTGCAACATCGTCAGCATGCAGGGCTCTGGAGATGTGTCTGGAGAGGCCTTGAGTGATGTCGTTTATGAAACCTCCTTGTGGGACCCCCTCTCTGATGTTTACTCTGCTGCTCAGGTTGCCGTCGAGATTTACTCTTGTGGATCTGTGGCACAGGAAGCTCTTGATCCAGCTGAACATGCATCCAGCAATTCCTGAGTTTCAGGAAGAGCCTTCTTTCCATACCTTGTCAAAAGCTTTTGACAGGGTCAAAAAAGGTTGTGATGGCCTTGTTTTTCTTTTGAAAGGCATATTCTATGGACTGTGCCAGGTGAATGAGCTAGTCTTCAGTATTCCTGTTTTTTGTTTGTTTTTTTTTTTTTTTTTTAAAGTTGTCTGTTCTTTGGTGATCAAGTTGTTGGTTTCTAAATGCCACATTAGTCGTTTGTTGACCATACTCTCGAGAGTCTTGCCAAGGGAGCAGAGCAGGCTGATTAGCGTGTAGCTGGATTTCTTTTTCGGATCTTTTCCTTTCTTGAGGACTGGGATGATGACAGCTTCCTTCCAAGCCAATGGGAAGATGCCTGACGTCCATGACAGATTGAAGAGCTCAAGCAGTTTCTTTTTGGCAGAGAGCCCAAGGTGCTTGATCATTTCATTGCAGACTCCATCTTTGCCTGGGGATTTCTCGTTTTTGAGTTTTCTGATAGCATCGTTGAGGCCTGCCATAGTGAAATCTGATGTCAAAGGTGCAGCAGTGTAGTTTGATTACTGCCGTGTTTTTTCTTGAAGTTACTGTTTTACTTCTTTATCTTCTTTGGGTGGGTACCCTTATTTTACTTTCCTCCTCAAAGACACTAGCAAGGAGTTTGCAGCTCTTTTCCCCGCATGGAACCCATCATCCTCTACCAGTACGGTGAGGCAGGTACTTGTGACTTCATCGTTCAATGCCTTGGTCAGTTTCCAAAGCTTCCCGGTGCTGTTTTCCAGGCTGAGTGCTGAAGTTGTTTCATGCCAGCACTGTTGGATTTCTTTTGTGTTGGTACTGTTGAATTCTTCTTTCAATTCATTGTGCCTAGCTAATGTTTGTGTACATGGGTTTTGCTCCATTGCTTCTCTGGCTTCTGATAGCTGTAAGTGAAGGCTGGCCAGGCTTTGGGACCAGTATGGCTTGTAGTTCTTTCTGGAGCCACGTGGAATGGACCCCTTTGCCGCCTCTAGAATGGCTGCTGTCATCAACTTTTACATTTCTGTTTATGTCTCCTGTGAGGGTGATGTTGGAAAAGTCTTCTGCAAGGAGCTGGAATTTGTTCCAATCTGCTTTTTTGAAAGTTCTCAACCAGCAGTTTCGCTGAAGAAGTCGGCAGGATTGCTGACGAAAGCTATGCACACAGTGAGTAGTCTTCTTTAACTGAGTGACCTGTTTAGTCTGGTAGCCATTATGCTTTTTTTGAAGTTCCAGCTTCCCCCTTTCCTGATGTATTCTGTAGAGGTTGTTGTTGTGTCAGCAACAAGTAGGGTGATGGGCAGATGGTCGCCTCTACCTAGTTGATTGTTGACAACTCTACCGGTCCGCTTCTGAACGACCTCTGTAGCTAGGGCAAGGTCTGGAGTGGATGTTGTCCTCCAGGCTTGGGAGTAGTATGATGATCTGGTCTTCAGGTTTGTTGACCAGCACTAGGTGGTTGTCCATCATCCAGTCCTGGATTTCCTCCCCTCTAGTATCAGTGGAGTCGTATCGCCACGCAGGCGAGTGACCGCTGAAGTCACCAACGATGAGGTGTTTCTCTGGATAGCTGGAGGGTATGGAGGTTCAGCTTGCGCTTTGGAGAAGCTGTAGCAGTTTGTGATGATGTGGTCTTCACCTTGGAGGAGAATCTTGATGGTGATAAAGTTAAGATCTTCATCTGTTGACTGGGGCCACCAGGGCCATTGGGATGCCATGCGTGACGAGGGTTAGAACACCTCCTTTGGATCCTGTCTGTCTGTCTGTCTGTCTGTCTGTCTGTCTGTGTCTGTCTCTGCAGTAAATCTCACATCCTCTGACGAAGAAAAACAGTGGTTTTCTGGTAGCTGGGTCTCCTGGATGCAGATTACATCGATTTGGTTAGTTTGAGGAAAATCTGCAGCTCTGTGTGTTTCTTTTTCTGCCAGATGCTTTCAGCGTTCCACTGCACCACCCTTAAAAGGGCTGTTGCAGGGAAAGAGCTGTGACCAGTCGCTCTGCTCTGCCTTCTCCTGGGTCCCAAGTCGACAGAGCCACCAGTCGCTGATATTTACCAAAGGCGCCTGTTTTGGGGATATATCAATTTCACGTTATAGAATTGAGACATACAATTCAAAGTTATTACGAAAAGCAATTATTTCAAAACAAAATGGTACAACATCAAATCCTAACACCTTGTTCCTTTTATTGCATTTACTTTGTCTGATGTGCCTAAACAAGTCACACTTTACAAACATAATTCTTCGGTATTTTGATCTAAATGATCAATATTACGAGCATGAAAGTCAGGTTTTCATACGACAAATTCTGATTTAATCGCCGGGCTTTCTTCGTTTAATCGATTTCTTATGTTGTTTGATCTTACTTAAACCTTAAAAAAATTGAGGATTCCGTCATTTTGCTTTATAAATGTATGTATAATACACTTTGTGTGTATGGCTTCCCTTGCTCCCTCTTTCCCTCTTCATTTTTTTTTCAAATAGTGCTAGTTTAGTTAAGCCGTTATGAGCTGTTCATTAATTAAAGCATCAACAGGGAGAAAAAATGTCTCTTGGTTAAAATCGTTTGGGTTGAATGTGTTGAAAAGCTGAATGACGAGTTTGCTTGTTTTGTTATACAGAGTCACCTGTCGAAATAACCAGGTGATCATCATTCAAAGAATGACCTGAAATCCCCTGGGTAAGGGCACTGAACTGCATCACATTACTTTAAAAACAAAACCCTTGGCAGGCGTTTGTGAAGAGAATACAACTTAGTATAATGTATTCCGGTTTATTGTTGTTTCTGTGTTTTTGGATGAAACACGATTTTGCAAGTACCAGAACAAAAAACACATTGTTGGATGCGCAACAAATGCTTGATCGTCAATTGAAGGACTTAAATGCGAATAACGACAGCTATCTGAGACTGTCAGCCAGTCAGTTAGCACAGTGCACACGGGAGAACACAACGCTGCAGGCAGAAGTGCAGGAGCTGACCATTGTGTATTCTCAGCATCAAACGGACATAACGGAACCAGCAGTGTACAACGGTACCATGTCCAGTGTAGTCTGCTGGTTGAACGTCTCCACCTCTGAGGGTCACAAGATACAGATCCAGTTCCTGCAGCAGACGTGTTCCCAGGACAACTTCCTGTCTCTGATCATTCAGGTCAACGACACGTCAGAGTTCCAGGACAGGAGGACTGGCTGTGAACACCTGAGGTCCCCTCTCCTGGTGGACTGGGTCAGCAGACGACACTTTGTCCTCTTCGCTATCGAGGTGCATGACCTCCGTATGAACTACACTATCAAGGTCAAGGTCTCCATTATGCCCTCATATACAGATGCAGGAATGCAAAAGCGCCATCTATCTTCAAAAATGGGTAAGACATACTTGATACTTGAGATATGGGGGTT
>JADBJO010007072.1:145496-151366 GCA_016801955.1 Conus betulinus
CAGAACCCTGAGTGCAGTGGCAGAGGAAGCTGAAAAGAGTTCCAGCTGGATCTTGTACACCAGGAACACAGCATGAACTCCATAGGACTTACATTTTCCACATTAGAGCAGGTGTGTCCAATGGCAGCATATGTAAGACATTCGTCTATGAAGACACGCCTTGAAACATCCACTCCGTCAAAAGTTGTGGAGTCGAATCCCGGTAGTGCCAGGGAAGAAACAGTTGGCAGCATAAGGTCGTCTAGGAGAGAAGACCAGAATGTGGCCCTGCTTCCTTATGTCATGTGACGTAGCCTCACATCAAGGCATGTGACGCTCCATTACATGTAGTTTAGTGATATGAATCATTTCCCCCATGCCACAACTAAAAAAGAAGAATATTCATGTGGCTTGACTAGTGTAGCAGGCGTCCCCAATAATTGTGAGGATTGTTTAGTCAGATGAACAATGGTGGTCTTTGGGTGAAAGTGACCACTGAGAGATAGTTTCATGTGTTGAATTGGTAAGCAGGTTACTTACACGAACCTTATTCGTGTTTCAGCCCTTCACCCCGTCAGTTATTCCTTCTCTGAGACGGGTGGTTAACGATGGCCATGGTGTGGGGAATGTAATGTTAACAAACATAAATAAAAAGGCCAGACGTGGTAAGGAAACGTCCGTTGTTTGGTATCTGCCGTAACCAAGGTGACATCGTTGATAATACGAGAATGTCGCAAGGGCGCTTACTCTACATCCCCCTTTCTGGTTTTGACAACTGACATGCATCGAAGATTTCGAAATGATGGAACAAAACAAACTACATGCAACTCGCTGGTTGGTAAATTCAATGAACGTCTTCAGTCCAAATTGATTCGCGACACATCTTTCTTCCTTCATCTTTGTTTCGTTCCGTTCTTCAAAAGAGTTCATCTTCTATCCGAAAATGCGAATACCAGTCTTTGAAAATGTTGAAACACCAGCAAATAAATTGTAAAATTACTTAATTAGCAAGTACACTGTATTCCTTTACAGATCAAGTCTCTGGGGTGTTTGCACTTTTCTTCCTGATCTGGTGTATACAGTCTTTGGATGAGTCTGTTCAACTGTTGAGTTGTCTGGCTGTAGATCCTGGGTCGCAGCTGGAACTGATGGAGTGGACTCTTCTTCAGGAGTGGCTGCATCACGGGTCTCCAGCTTCTGCTTGGCAAGTGTGGAGGATGCCCTCGGAATTGTTTGATGTGGCTTCTGCTTCTCACTTCTCCGGTGGATGTGATGTTGGTTACGCCGTTGCGTGCCGCTGTCAGTCTGGACAACAACAACTGACCGTGGGGAAGAGTTTTCTTCTACAACTCCTTTTTTGGTGGTTGGGGTCTTCAACCAAACAGGTTGGTCTGTGCTGAGCTTTGGCATTTCTCGTGCTTTGTGCCTCAGGTCGAAGTAGTATTTTTGCTGATTTTTGATGCGTTCATCTTTCTTCTTGAATTCCTGTACATCTATTTTGACAGGAACATGCTGAGCTGAAAATGTAGGTACACAGTTTCTGAGTTTTCGACTCATCAGAAGTTCTGCAGGGCTGTAACCATGTTGAAGTGGGGTAGTGCGGTAATTCAACAGGGCAATGTAAGGGTCTGTTGACTTTTTCAGTAGGTTTTTCACTGTTTGTACAGCCCGTTCAGCTTCACCATTTCCTTGAGGGTGGTAGGGACTACTGGTGATGTGGGTAAATGAGTATTCCAGAGAGAATTTCAAGAATTCTTGAGAGTTGAACTGCGGACCGTTATCTGAAACGACTACTTCAGGTATTCCAAATCTTGCAAGATGGGTTTGCAGTGCTCGATGACAGCTACCGACGTAGTCTGTTTCAGGTGGACAATCTCTACCCAATGAGAGTAGTAGTCTACTACTGTCAGATATGAATTTCCATTCAGCTCAAAGATATCCATAGCAATCTTCTGCCATGGGTATTCTGGAGTTTTGGTTGGCTGTAGAGGTTCCGGCGGGTAACTTCTTTCTTTTTCACAGGTAGCACAAGTGCCAACGACTTCTTCAATTCTCTTTGAGAGTCCTTGCCACCAGACGCTACTCCAGGCTAGTGCTCTGCACTTGACTACACCTTGATGTCCTTGATGCAGTCTGTGCAAGATGTCATCTTGTAGCTCAGCAGGTATCACAAGACGACTCTGGAACAGCAGAAGGCCTTGTTGAACCATCAGGTCTGTGTGTACAAGCCAGTACTGTCGCAGGTTTAGGTCTTTCTTTGCTGTTTCCAGCCAATGATCCAGCTTGCAGAAGTTCATGACCTGGCTACAGATCTTGTCAGAGCACTGTTTCTGCCGAAATCTCCAGCCGTGCATCACTAGCAGGTATGATTTCAATAACTGAGCAGACAAACGCATTCATCTCAACCTCCATTAAGTGATCCTGTTCAGCAGGAGTACACCCAGGAGCTCAAGACAATGTGTCTGCCATCATCAAGTTCTTTCCTGCAGTGTATACAATGTTGTACGTGAATCTCATCAGTCGCATGCGAAGGCACTGTATTCTTGGTGTCAGCTCATCCAGCAACTTCATTTTCATGAGCGCTAACAGAGGTTTATGGTCAGTTTCGACTGTAAAATTTGACAGTCCCAGTAAGTCGTCTGCAAACTTTTCGCAGCACCAAGTCACAGCTAAGGCTTCTTTTTCGACTTGTGCATATCTTTGTTCTGTTGCGGACAAAGACCTAGATGCATAGAACACTGGTTTCCAGTCGTTTTCTTCTTTCTGGAGTAGGACTCCACCTAATCCAAACGAAGATGCATCCTGAAATTTTCATAGGCTTGTCTGGATTGTAGTGAGCAAGCACTGGTGTTGAACTCAGCTGCTTTTTGAGAGTTTCAAAAGCTTTCTGTTGTGGCTCATCCCAAGTCCAGTCACTCTCCTTTTTCAACAGATCCCTCAGTGGTTTTGTAGTATCAGCCATGTGGGGAGCAAATTTTCCTACATGGTTTACCATTCCCAGAAACCGTCGCAATTCAGAGATGTTTCGTTGGTTTGGGGAAGTTGGTAATGGCTTGGACTTTTTCTGGATCCATCTTGATTCCTTCATTTGATATAATATGCCCAAGAAACTTCACTGAATCTGTTGAGAAGGTACATTTTTCATTGAGCGTGACACCGGCTTTCTTCATCCTCTGCAGGACAATTTTCAGTCGACTGTCATGTCTCTTTGCTGATCAGTGCCTGTCACTAGGACGTCGTCAATATCACAGATGACGCCAGGTATCCCCTCCAGTATGCAAGTCATCTCTCGGTGAAACACTTCTGGACCTGAACTGATCCCAAACGGTAGACGTTTGTAGCAGTATCTGCCGAAGGGAGTGATAAAAGTGGTCAGTTCCTGACTGGCTTCATCCAGTGGTATCTGGTGAAATCCACTGTTACAGTCAAGCCTAGTGAAGACTTTGGCACCATCCAGTTGGGCTAATAGTTGGTCTGTGGTAGGAAGTGGAAAATTTTTCCCGATGGACACTTTCATTCAGTTTGGTGAAATCAATGCACAATCGGATTTTTCCATTGGGCTTTGGCACTGCCACGATGGGTGCACACTAGCTGGTTGGTGTCTTCACTGGTTGGATGATGTCTTGCTCTTCTAGCCTTTTCAGCTCCTCTCTCACTTTTTCTTTCATAGGAGGAGTGGGAGTCTTTGGGGGTGTTGTCATTGCAAACGGGCGAGCATTTTTCCTGCAGTCTTATAGTGTAAACTCTGTTCATCTTCCCTACGCCTGTGAACAGCTCCGGGTACTCATTTCTGTAGTGATGATCTTCTTAGACTGCATTGACTCTCTCTCTACCAAGTTCAATACTTCGATGGCAGGTCTTCCCAGTAATGGCTCCTTTAGATTTGCAACAACATACATTTCTTGGTCTGAAGATTTTTTTCCAACTGACAATGTTGCTTGAACTCTGCCAACAACATTTATTTTGCTTTGGCCAGGTCCAGTTTCTTCTCAGTTTCCCTGATCAATGGTGAATTATTCTTGAAAAATCTGTCGGGTATGACAGTCACGTCTGCCCCTGTATCAATTCTAAAACTGATGGATCGCTTTGTACAGCGGTGGTCACTTGTATGTCAGCATACCAGTTGACTGAACCACATTGCGATGGTTCTTCAGTCATTGTACCCAGTATGTTATCATCTTCTTCCAGATGTCCAACATCACTCTTTGGTTCTACACATGGCTGCATAATGACCTGTTTTGCTGCATTTTCTGCACTGTGCATCTTTTGCTGGGCAGTCTTGCCTGCGATGAGTTGGATACTTTCCACACCTTGTGCATTTTCTTGATTTTCCTGCAGATTTATCATTCTTTCCTAATTTTTGTGGAGTAGGTTTTGAGTGCGTCTTTTTATTGCCTCCTGATTTTTTGTTGAACAAACGCTGTATCTGTGCAGTTTCACCCTCAGATGACATTGACTTTAGCTGCTGTTTTGAACTTTCATAAGCTCTTCCAATTGTTAGACATTTGTCTAGTGTCAGCTGTTTGTCCTCCAGAAGTTTTGTCTTAAAAACCCTCTTCTTTGACTCCAATGACAACTTGGTCCCTGATCAGCCTTTCTTCAAAGGCATCAAAATTGAATGTTTGAGCTAGCTTTCTGAGTGCTGCTATGCATGCTTCAATAGACTCTGACGTTTCCTGTTTTCGAAGATGAAATTTATAGGACTCAAATGCTTCATGGGTGTCCCCAACAAAGAATGCTTCAAGTTTATCCATGACTTTCTTCAAATCGTTTTTATCAGCCTCAGCCTCAAACTTCAGATTGTCATAGATCTCGCATGCATCTGGCCTGAACGTTGCTAGAAATACAGCTACTTGGTAGCTTTGGTCTTCTTCCTTGTCAGCCTACTTGCTACTGCATAGTTTTCAAATTGTCTTTAAATCGTTTCCAGTTCTGAGACAGATTGCCATCCAGACACATCTTCTCTGGCGCTGGTACGTTAGCAGTAAACCGTCTTACAGAAGAGCTACTTGGCTGCATTTCTGCGTTCGTTTCAATCCTCTTTCGATAAAAAGAAAAGATCGTTTACTTACGATAGCCTTCTCTTGATATTTTCTTTGATGATTTGACCTTACTGACCCCACTCCTGACACAATGTAATGTTAACAACAAATGAAAAGGCCAGACGTGGTAAGGAAACGTCCGTTGTTTGGTATCTTCTGTAACCAAGGTGACATCGTTGATAATACGAGAATCTCGCAAGGGCGCTTACTCTACAGGGAACACACATGTAGTTCAGCCCCAGCAATTAAAGACTCCAAGTAGAGGAGTTGGATCTCATCATTTCCCCAGTGACAGGAGAATCAAGAAGACCGAACGTTTTCTGATGCAGACAGAGCATCATGACAGTATGAAGCGAGTCTTATCTCTGATGCAGGTATGGCATCATGATTAAAAGGAATTTTTGTTATCCTGGTCTGGATCTTGGGCCAGTGTTATGTGAAGGCCATGACTTTATATTTTTGAAGATTGTGAGTGTTCTTTCTTTGGCAGAAGGAGGAATTTGTAAGGATTTATTGATTTCAATTTGTAACACTGATTATCTCTCAGTGTGAAGAGAAAGAGAGATACATGTATAGAATCTCTTCATTAATTGTTCGATTAATTTAGTAAAGTGTTTTTCCCGAAGAGGGGGGGGGGGGGGGGGGGGGGGGGAACATTTGGTAGTGCGCCTTTTGGTTGATTGGAGAGATGGCGTGTGCGTATGGAGTAAATGCTGTCATGAATGCGTGTGTGCGAAAGTGACAGTGTGACAGTGGTGACCCCAACGTAGCTGCCGTTGTTTTTGTCCACCCAGGAAAAAAAGAAAAAGAAAGATTTCTATTTATGCCCTCGGGGTCTGGAAAAGAGGG
>JADBJO010007073.1:0-5000 GCA_016801955.1 Conus betulinus
TTAGTATGGTAGGGTATTAAGCAGATGAAGAGCAAATCCTTTTCGTGCTAGATGGTAGCATTTTAATGCGGCGACATTGCGGAGCGAAATTGGGATTGGAAGTTAAGGGAACGAAGTGTGATCAGACCCACCACACCATTCAAGAACAACTCTGGCAGCAAGCTGAAATAAGAGGGGAAAGAAGCGGGAGATAAGATGGTGGCATAAAAGAGAGAGATGAGGGCAGGGGGAGAGGGGTGGAGGAGAAGAGTTGGATTGAGGAGGACAAGGGCATTTGTTGGAGGGTGGGGGTGAAAGAGGTATGAGAAAGGAATAATGAGTAAAGCTGGTGGTATTGCATACATCAATATGTGTGTCAGGCTGCGTGATTGGGCGATTTCTGTCGGCATCCTGAAGACTGGGAATGATTCACCTCTTAATTCATCTGTCGTGAAAAGGCCGGGCGATTCATTGCTAAAGGGCAATAACCGTGAAATGAATAGCGCGACCATGGTTTGCCCACAGCATACATTTCCATCCGCTTTTAACCCATTCCACATCATCATCATCATCATCAGCATCATCATCATAGTCATCATCATCATCATCATCATCATCATCATAGTCATCATCATCATCATCATAGTCATCATCATCATCATCATCATAGTCATCATCATCATCATCATCATCATCATAGTCATCATCATCATCATCATGGTCATCATCATCATCATCATCATCATCATCATTATCATCATCATCATTATCATCATCATTATCATCATCAACTCTCTCTCTCTCTCTCACTCTCTCTCCCTCTGTCTGTCTTTCTGTCTGTCTCCTTTCATGTCTGTCTCTCTCAAGTAACAGTCCATCATTTATGGTCCGTCTTCTGGCACTGACGTCTCCCTACAAAACAGATTAACGAAAAACATGAATTATGCATATCCTATGAGAAAAACAAAGAAACAAACAAACAAAAACAGTCTGAAATCATTTCGATTTCACTTTCATCGCAGTGCAGCCGACCGCATCAGGCCTGTTGATGGCTGTTACCACATCAGGCCTGTTGACGGTTGTTACCACATCAGGCCTGTTGACGGCTGTTACCACATATGGCCTGTTGACGGTTGTTACCACATCAGCCTGTTGACGGCTGTTACCACATCAGGCCTGTTGATGGCTGTTACCACATATGGCCTGTTGACGGCTGTTACCACATCAGGCCTGTTGATGGCTGTTACCACATCAGGCCTGTTGACGGCTGTTACCACATATGGCCTGTTGATGGCTGTTACCACATCAGGCCTGTTGATGGGCTGTTACCACATATGGCCTGTTGACGGCTGTTACCACATCAGGCCTGTTGATGGCTGTCACCACATCAGGCCTGTTGACGGATGTTACCACATCAGGCCTGTTGACGGATGTTACCACATCAGGCCTGTTGACGGCTGTCACCACATCAGGCCTGTTGACGGATGTTACAAATCAGGCCTGTTGATGGCTGTTACCACATATGGCCTGCTGATGGATGTTACCACATATGGCCTGCCTGTTGACGGATGTTACCACATCAGGCCTGCTGATGGATGTTACCACATATGGCCTGCCTGTTGACGGATGTTACCACATCAGGCCTGCTGATGGATGTTACCACATATGGGCCTGTTGACGGATGTTACCACATCAGGCCTGTTGACGGCTGTTACCTCATATGGCCTGTTGACGGCTGTTACCACATATGGCCTGTTGATGGCTGTTACCACATCAGGCCTGTTGACGGCTGTTACCACATATGGCCTGTTGACGGCTGTTACCACATATGGCCTGTTGACGGCTGTTACCACATATAGCATGTTCATGGCTGTTACCACATATGGCCTGTTCATGGCTGTTTACCACATCAGGCCTGTTCATGGCTGTTACCACATATGGCCTGTTCATGACTGTTACCACATCAGGCATGTTCATGGCTGTTACCACATATGGCCTGTTCATGGCTGTTACCATATATGGCCTGATCATGGCTGTACCACATCAGGCCTGTTCATGACTGTTACCACATCAGGCCTGTTGACGGCTGGTACCACATCAGGCCTGTTGATGGCTGTTACCACATAAGGCCTGTTCATGGCTGTTACCACATCAGGCCTGTTGATGGCTGTTACCACATCAGGCCTGTTCATGGCTGTTACCACATCCGGCCTGTTGACGGCTGGTACCTGGTAGAAACAAAGCTGTCCCTGTCTTAGGGGCGAAAAAAAAGAGATCGAGACTTAGACAAAACAAAGTGTTTAGAACTTTTTGTAACACATGAATTGAAATATTACTATCCCCAATTAAAAGGGGGACACTACTAGACTGTGCTGAGTCCGCCAGCTATTCCATCTGGCGATGGTTTTTTTGCGATCAGATGAAAGAAAAAAAAAAACTTTGCAAACTAATTTAGAAGCATTCCAATGCAAAAAAAGCACAATAAAATGTAATGCTCTATCAGCAAATAGCACCATGGAAGGAATAAACAATACCCGTACTACTACCAACACTCGCGCCGTCTTAAAAAAAAGATAGAAAACTACCATGGTATGTTCTGAATAGAAACAAAAGAAACAAATGTTTACGACCTTCTGGGACAAAATAGATAATTGGGCTACAAATAAAAATGTATGACGATAAAATGGAGGAATAAACGCAGAGCCAAAGAGAGTGACAAAAAAAAAGAAGAAAATACTGGGACAGAATTTTCAAACGATGGAGGTTCAATTTAAAGTGAAAGACACCCCTTCCCCCGCACAGTCTGGGCATCCCCATACAATGAAGCAAAGAAAGACAACGTGTCATGATTTTCTTGAGCAAAGAGAGAAGAACACTGAGTGACAAAGAAAAGAATGAAAAGAAAAAGAAAGAAAAAAGAAATACAGAAAATGAAACGGGATTCAATGTATACCGAAGTACTTCCGCCCCAATCCACCCATCCTTCCCTATTTTCGAGACGGGATACAATTTATACTGAAGTACTTCCGCCCCAATCCGCCCATCCTTCCCTATTTTTCAAGATGGGATACAATTTATACTGAAGTACTTCCGCCCCAATCTGCCCATCCTTCCCTATTTTTCAAGACGGGATACAATTTATACTGAAGTACTTCCGCCCCAATCCCGCCATCCTTCCCTATTTTTCAAGACGGGATACAATTTATACTGAAGAACTTCCGCCCCAATCCGCCCATCCTAGCCTGTTTCAGAGACGCGAAACAATTTATACTGAAGTACATCCGCCCCAATCGTCCCACCCTGCCCAGTTTCCTTTCTCTCGATGGTATCACCACAAGGACTAATCTGGGCTAGTTCTTCGTCAGTGTCATTGAGGTTGACTGTTACAATTTTCTGCTCATTCTAGTGCTGTGATTCACTGAAAAAAAAAGGATTTTTCATCACGTTTACTTTTACCACTATTTGTAAAAGGGGGAGGGGAAGCACTTTGCATATGTGTCATGTTAGCCCTTCAGTGTTCATTGAGTACATTATTTGCTTTCTCTGTCTGTGTCTCCATGATTATTTCACAGACAGCACAGCATCTGATCTCCTTCTCCTCTCTTTCTCTGTGGGTCTATAGCACAGCATCTTCTCTTCTTCTCCTCTCTTTCTCTCTGTGGGTCTACAGCACAACATCTGATCTCCTTCTCCTCTCTTTCTCTGTGGGCCTATAGCACAGCATCTTCTCTTCTTCTCCTCTCTTTCTCTGTGGGTCTACAGCACAGCACCATCTTATCTCCTCTCTTTCTCTATGGGACTTTCTCATTATCATTTAGCAATAACTATTAACATTTATTACGGAATTTGTCACTGGATATGCTGGAAGGGAACAGGGTTCCTATTGTGTCTCTGTCTGTTTGTCTGTCTGTCTCTGTGATTTCTTTTGTATGGTGTCCTAGTACACTGTTTTCTTTCGTGATCGTTTGATTGTCTCGTTGTTATAACGATGTCGTGTCTTTTCATCTTAAAATAAGATGGCAGATGCCCAAGTTGATAGGTGCAGCAGCATCTCCATTGTTGGAAAGTATTATCTTCCCTGCGTCTCCCCTACCCCTACCCCCATAAAAACTGAAAGGGCTCACAGCCGTATACATAATAAACCTTTCGTCTTGCTCTGTCTGTCTGTCTGTCTCTGTCTGTCTGTCTGTCTGTCTGTCTGTCTGTCTGTCTGTCTCTCTCTCTCTCTCTCTCTCTCTCTCTCTTTAACGACTACTCGGTACAGGGGGATTTTTCCCTCGGAGTTAACGTTGGTTCTGACTCCATTTCCCATACAGTCCTTCGAATGAGACTATAAACCGAGGTTCCGTGTGTGAACGCACGCATAACATCTTGCACACACGTAAAATCCCATCACCAACATTCGGAAGAGTAGGCCAGTTTGGCCGTTGGTATGGATGACACGTTACACATAGCATGCACCCCTGAGTGAGAAATGGAAAGAATGAGGGAAGTAAGGAAAATGAGTGATCGATATTGAACGATACTGACTGGATGACACGGGAAACGACTGAATGAAGCGCCAGCTGGCAGCTCTTCAGTCGGCACTACCCAGGTAGGCAGCTCGTTGTGTAAACGAGTGTTGATTGTAAAGCGCTTAGAGCTGGGCGTCTAGCCGAGAATAGGCGTTATATAAGTATTCATTATCATTATCATCATTACAACGATAATTCATAGATTCAGAGAAATGAAAATGCAAACCATTCGCCAACTTAATTTGAGAGAGAGAGAGAGAGAGAGAGAGAGAGAGAGAGAGAGAGAGAGAGAGAGAGAGAGAGAGAGACACTCAAGACTCAAGATGATTTATTCATGTTTTAGGCCAATGAATGCTTTGAATAAATAAACTGACAAATTGTCAACAGTTTGCTCATGAGTACATGCCAAAAGAAGAGCCAGTCTAAACTGGCTTGGGAATGTATCAAACTTGATCGGTATATAAACTGAGCTCTTAGCTGTGCAAGACAGGGCAAAATGCACTTCAT
>JADBJO010007073.1:12500-17500 GCA_016801955.1 Conus betulinus
TTTCTATCTTTGGAATCCAAAGGGGAATATTTCACTGTTCCTCAATTTTCTATCGTGGATAGCCTGAGGGGAATATTTCTCTGTTCCTCAATTTTCTACCGTTGGATAGCCTGAGGGGAATATTTCTCTGTTCCTCAATTTTCTACCGTTGGATAGCCTGAGGGGAATATTTCTCTATTCCTTACATCTATCCTTGGAATCCAGAGGGGAATATTTCTCTATTCCTTAATTTCTATTCTTTGAATCCAGAGGGGAACATTTTCTCTATTCCCTAATTTCTGTCCGTGGAATCCAGAGGGGAACATTTCTCTATTCCCTAATTTCTGTCCGTGGAATGCAGAGGGGAACATTTCTCTATTCCTTAATTTCCGTCGCTGCTATCCTGAGAGGATTAAAAAAAAATCCAGATGGGAATATTCCTCTATTCTTCAATTTTTGTTCTTGGAATCCAGAGGTAAAAAAATCTCTATTCCTTGATTTCTATCCTTGGAATCAAGAGATGAATATTTCTTTATTCCTTAATTTCTATTGTTGGAATCCAGACGGGAATGTTACTTTTTATTCCTTGATTTCTATCCTCGGAGTTTTAGGGAATGTTTTTGTATAATTTTATTTGTATCCTTGGAGTCTAGAGGAAAATATTTCTCTGTTCCTTAATTTCTACCCTTGACTATCTTCCACTTTCACCATCTCCAGATCTGCAGCTCGGAGTGTCGGCGCATTTGCTGAATTCATTGTTTTTGCATGCTCTCTCTCTCTCTCTCTCTCTCTCTCTCTCTCTCTCTCTCTCTCTCTCTCTCTTCAAAGACTGATTTTTTTTTCTGACCGGCGCCAGTGGTCCTCATCAGCATGTAATGTTAGTGCCTACTGACCAAGCTGGAAGGTGCCAGAGATTGCCATGAACAGTGTGCACAGGATGGATGTGCAGACAGGACGAGGAGGCGATAATTGCCATCAAAACTTAACCCTGTGTGTGTGTGTGCGTGTGCGGTGTGTGTGTGTGTGTGTGTGTGTGTGTGTGTGTGTGTGTGTGTGTGTGTGTGTGTGTGTGTGTGTGTGTGTGCAAGGGAGAGGGGTAAGTAGATGGCGTTGGGATTGTGGGGAGATCCTAAGTTTAACTTGATAACAAAGTAAATCGTAAATAAATATTAGCGAACCGCAAAACAAACAAACAAACAAAAACAAACAAACAAAAACCCCAAAAAAAAAAACGTGGACAAACGAATCACAAGACAAAACACGACGCGTTTCGACCTCTTAGGTTTTCTTTATGCAAGAAACAAAACAATGAGGACAAGAAAAATGAACGAGCAATCATTTATCTTCAATCACTTCAGCGCAGGATGGGTGATTGCTCGTTCATTTTCGTTGTCTTGATTGTTTTGTGTCTTGCCTGAAGAAGACCTAAGAGGTCGAAAACGCGTCGTTTTTTGTCTTATGATTCGTTTGTCTATGTTTCTTTTTTGCAGTTTGCGAACATTTATTTAAGAGTTGTTTAGATTTCCGGCTGCAGTCACCTCGCTTTGCAACTAGATAACAGTAAGTTCTTAAAAAGAAAGTGTCAAGTATTACCCCTATTCATTATCACCGCCATTGAAGGTTTCACAGCTCTGGTTTATTACAGCTCGAATAGGGTATGTGTGCAACACACACACACACACACACACACACACACACACACACACACACACACACACACACACACACACACACTCACGTGCCCCCCTCCCCCCCTACACACACACACATACCACACACACACACACACCACACGCACACACTCACACACACACACGCACACACAGACAAACACACACACACACACACACACACCACACACACACACACACACACACACACACACACACACTCAAACAGATAAACCCTTGAGGATGGATAACAAAGTTCAAATGTCAAGGCTGTCCCACCCCCCTCCCACCTCCCAGAAAAGGAGCGTTCAAATCTACAGTTATTGCCGACCTTTAATGTTGTGAAATAACATAGACATGCCGCCATCCAGAACAAGTCGCCTTTGGTATTTGCCTCAACGAGATTTGAAAGGCAAAGCGGACGAGAGGAAACATACACTGAACAGTAGCCTACTAAAAGATTGCCAAAGTTAAAGAAATACTGGAAGACACACTGACTGAAACCACACATCTCTCTCTCTGTGTTTCTCGCACTGTGTCTCTCTGTGTCTATCTGTCCGTCTGTCTGTCTGTCTGTCTCACACACACACACACACACACACACACACACACACACACACATACACACACACACACACACACACACACATACACACACACGCGTGCGCGCGCGCGCGCGAAGAAGAAGAAGAAGAAGAAAGAAGAAGAAGAAGAAGAAGAACTGTTATTGACAGTGATCACATTGCGCTTACGCTCAGTTGCAGGCCTAAGTTCTGAAGCGCTTCACAATCAGACTATTTCTACAGCGGGCTGACAATCCAAGCAGTGCCGACGGAAAAGCTGCCTGCTGGCACCACTGAACACAACCAGAACAAGTACAGCAAGAAGAGGAAGGTGGACGTTAGTAACATTTTAATGGAATCTCGAAGATGTTTTTTTTTTTCTTTTTGCTCAAGACTTCATGTTCACTCCCTCTTCCAGTGAGCAATCCGTCTTCTTATAGCAGGGCTGTGAATACACAAACACACACTGTTAAAAGTTGCAAAGTAAAGGAAGTCGAACTGCCTACAATCTACATGCATGGATCTGATTTCTGTTGGTGTCGCACGCCAACGACAATTCTTACGTTGGGCGAGAAAACAAAAGGAAGACTTTTCCCGTCTAAAATTGCTTCAAATTGATTTCCGGGTACAGAGGTTTTACATGTTCTGTTGTCAGGCTGTTATGTCAACGAAAAAAAAAAAAACAAAAAAACTTGCAAACACTGTTTGGAGCACGATATTATGTGTCAAATACGACTAAAGAGAACCTAGTTTCTTGCAGATCTGAGAGTAAAAACAACCCTCTTTCGTGTCGCAACGCGTTTACGGTGAGGTTAATCACGTATCTAGAGTGTTTCTGAATGTTGCCTGTATCAATACTGGTATTCAGCGCAACACACCACGGAATATATATTTCTGACCTTTACACTCAAAACGCCAGTGATTTGGCTGTCTTGCCCAATACAAGATCAGGTTTATAATGAGTTACGCCAAAAGACGTCCAGATCTGTCAACATGAAGCCGCAGAACAGCTCCGAATTTGAACCACTTCGTCTGTTTCCTTTGCATTCGGAGCGGGCGTAGGCGGTTGGGGCGCGGGCGGGGGGGGGGGGGGGTGGGGGGTGGGGGATGCGGGTGGGGGGTGGGAGTTACCTCGTGTAAAGGGCGCGCAGTTGTATGCGTGTTTTAATTTCTTGTTTGGATTTCACACAGCTGCTAGACAAAGAACCATAGATCACAGTGTCAGACTTGCTGAGGTGTGTATATGTGTCTATGCGAAGTTTGAACCTTGCATGTTATCAGAAGAAACTAAACGCTTTCCATATGCAATGCCTGTGGTGTACCTTCAGCCTATCCAGGCAGGATCGCGTTCCATACAGCACAGTGCTGAAGAAGGCTGCTTCACCACCGCTGTTCACCATCCTCCAGCAAACAGCACAAGTGCTGAAGAAGGCTGCTTCACCACCGCTGTTCATACAGCACAGTGCTCCTCTGCTTCACCATCCTGTTCACCATCCTCCAGCAAACAGCACAGTGCTGAAGAAGGCTGCTTCACCACCGCTGTCCACCATCCTCCAGCAAACAGCACAGTGCTGAAGAAGGCTGCTTCACCACCGCTGTTTCACCATCCTCCAGCATCGATGCTGCTCTGGCTGGGACTCATCAAAGGGATGGCCGACAGCTGTGTCCCAAGGACGTCCTGTGTGGTGAGCCGCCGGACGAGAAGAGGCCCAAGACCTCAGCTTCGCGTCAGGGACATCTGAATTCGTGATCCAAAATGCTCTCACCATTAGCATCAGTATCTTGGAGGCAGCTGTCACAGAGAGACTTGAATACAAGAACTGCATTATGGACTCTGGCTGTCTAGAGAAGACGTACTTCAGCAAGACTCTGGCTGTCTAGAGAAGACGTACTTCAGCAAGCTACTGGACAATTTCGGAGGTCATCTAGTCTGTCTAGTTAGCTATCTGGGCGCTCCTTGTTTGGTGCATAACTGCTTGATTTTTTAGTCCGCGATCCAAGATTAGTAAGATTCGAGAAACGTGCCTATCCTAGGTTCGTGGGACCCCCCCCCCCCCCCCCCCCCCCCCCCCCCCCCCACACACACACACACACCTCGCGTTCTGAGAACTGTGTCGGTTCGTGCAAAGTGAAGTATCCGTGACGAACTCTTCTGTGATGGAAACAGTTTCTGACTGGCTTATCTACATCTTCATTGTCGATCATAAAAACAACAACATTTTCATTCATCACGGCTGAAATATTAAATAAAACTCACAAAGCTTTGAAAATCAATAAGTTGAATTTCAGGCAAACAGATTGCTAAAAATCAGATTCGCAGCCCATGCACACAGTCTAACAATATATCTCAGTTTCACCACTGTCAAACAGAATTTTCGTGGATGTGGCCCCCCCCCCCCCCCCCATCCCTCCCGTTTCTAGCCCCCCTTTCAGAAGAGATATTCCAAACTTCAATTAAGGATCAGTTTTCTGTTTCGTCGAAACTTTACAAATCAGCAGTCTCTTACCTGAAACCTGACTAAAATGGAAGGCAACTTGCGTTTAGTTGGTAACTAAACCTTAAGTAGTTCTTGCTCTACATACACGAGCCAATGGTTCGTTCAAAAGACGATGTTCAGAAATCTGCAAGGGAGGTAACTTGTGTTGGAAATCGTTTTCAGCGAGAGTGATCCCGCCGTTTTTCATGGGACAGATGCCGTTGGTGGCCATGCCCCAAACAATTTTGCCCCGCCGGTGAGCCTTTATAGTTCAATCGGAAAAAAAGCCAAACATGTGTGTGTAAAACGTT
>JADBJO010007073.1:22500-27500 GCA_016801955.1 Conus betulinus
CTGAGGTCATCACGAAAGTAGGGCATATAAGGGGCACAGAAATTGAGACTTTTGGGGTTTTTTTTAAGTCGACTGTCCGCACATTTGGTCCATGAAGGTGATGAAGATGATCGATGCTATGGAGGTCCATTCTGGTCTCAGAGGATATGACACTTGCGTTTATACGGTATCCTGGCGTCAGTCAGGCCCGAGAGATACAGACACTTGCAGTGTTGGTCAGGAAACTTGAGCAACACTGTTAAAGACATATTCGTGAAGAAAAAGACACTCCATTGAGTGCTTCCGGCCCTTTCCAGTTGAGATTATAGCACACACTCACTTCTGTAGGTAGGAGCCCTCTCTCCCTCCCTCCCCTCTCTCTCTCTCTCCCTCCCTCCCCACCTCTCTCTCTCTCAGATATCACCGCGCAATATGGGTAGCAGGGGCACTTTAAAGAAGAACAAGGATAGTATGTCCGAAGTTTACCATCACTAACAGTAGTTCCCCGTTTACAATAAGTGAATCCCAGCATGTGCATGTATATTCGAGGCAGGGAGGTGGGCGAGGCGGGGGGCGCGGATTGTATCAAGGAGTATATAAATGTTAATAAAGAAAAGATACCACTTGCCTGGGTCGATCAGGAGCGCCCAAGCATTAAGAGAACGTTTCAGAAGCTTCTAAGAGTTCGTCGCAAGATACTGGTTGCGGAAGACAAACAAAATTATGTAAATAATGGACGTTGAGTATCAAACTTTCCTGAAAAGAAAGAGGAAAGAGTTTAACCATACGTCACTAAACGACCTTGTTACGTTTTGTAGAGAACCAGAGTGAATTCTGAGACTCTGTCCACAAAGTTTTCTGAAAGAGAAAACAGCCAAGGAATGACATCACAGCACTGAAGTGGTTTTAAGTCCTAATTAGAGACGAATGTTTGCACTAATACTAATCGTGAAGATTTGGTTGATAGCGACAGTAATGTTTAGAATTGCTATATCTGAAGAAGAAGCTTTGCTGTCTTTAAGGAAGCCGGTGGGCTCAGTTGGCGTTGCTAATGATTGCTTAAGTTCCCAAATGACAAAGTTGTGGAATCTTTTCCCCGAAAATATCATAATTCATTTTGACAGGGGCGTGCGTCCGGCAAATTTGACAGGATCTATTATCTTGCCATTGTTTAAGAAAATTAGATGCTATTAATCCTACCAACCCAGAGACTTTTCTCCTACCAATACAGACAGCAAACGCAATGGTTCTTTGATCAATGGCAAGTTACGGGAACGTATGCATGACAGCAACATCATCGGTGAGTATCTAACAGGTTTAAAAAACATGGATAATAGACCGTGTCTTCACATTGCTAGCGCTTGGGAAACACACACACAAATAAACAGACCAGCAAGCAAACAGACAGACAGACAGACAGACAGCCACTCAGTCAGAGAGACAAACAAATGAAGGTGAAAACGGGAAACAGTTTCTGTATCATCACAAAGTTTATGCAGCGTTCGTAGACTTTGGAAAATTCATCTGATTCAATTAACAGAAATCTAATCTGGCCGCCATCATTGAAACAGTGTCAATAGTGAAGTATTCAATGGCATCAGATGTATGCATGAAAATATCAAATGGTGAGTAAACTTTCTGGTGAATCCTACAGTTGGAGTGAAACAAGGAAACGCATGTTGTCAAGCTTTATTCTAACATCATTAATGAGTCAGCACTGCGAGCAATTAATATAGAAAAAGATGGCACCATTCTCTCACATACAGCATTTTCAAAAATTGTTTTATATTTCTTTTAGCAGATGATGTTATTTTCTGGACAGAAACTTTGGGGCTAGAGACACAACAGAATGATTTGCAAGGCACTGATTTTTGCTTCCCTTGATGGTTAGCATGGATAAAGTAATATCATTGTCTGTCGGTCGGGAGGGCTATTACGTGTACGAGAACGATGGTTATATGAGGACGCAGCGTTGTCTCTAGTGAATGTTTATTGAAATGTTTTTTTGAAATACTTATTTGAAACAAAAAAAATTGTCTTCACTCGTCTGAGTGTTCTGCATGCGAAAATCTCGCCAGTCGAACAAAGAACGCATTGTTATGTGAAATGCAGAAGCTGTGTGGTCTAAATAACAATAACGTTGAGCTATTTATAGAACTTTTGATAGGCATGATCAGCCGGTTCTACAATATTGATCAGAAGTGTGAGAGCTGCACTTAGCAGGTGTTCATTGCTGTTGAGGAGAATTTAGTTGCAGATTTATTTAAAGAGAATTTAGTTCTAGATTTAGCCCCCCCCCCCCCCCCCCCCCCCCCCCCCCAAACCGATGATTTAGTTTATGCCGAAACAGATTTCCCACGTTCAGGAATTCGGCGATTAATGCAATCGATATTGTTTTACGCTATTACATATGACTGATTACCTTATTACACTACAAAGTGTTTAATGATTTGGGTGACAGCGTTCAAGAGGGTTAACTATCAAATGTGCGGGTAGGTTAATACGGCGATGGTCCTGGTGATACGTGGTTTAATCAAAGTGTGGGGAAAATAAGTAGCTTTATGGCGGTGTTGGTCAATGTCGAACTGATCGTAGATGGCGAAACTTTTAAAAAGTCACATTCAAGTTATCGAAAGATTTTTTTTGTAGAGAAACTATTTGTAAAATACATTGTGTCAAGCGATATTTGAATGCAAATATGGATCGAAAACTGAAATATGTAATGACTGAGTTTAAATTGGATATATCTGTTTTGATTGTCTGTCTTTTTAGACACAAATGAAACAATGATTACGATCCGATGTATTCCTTAAGCCTGACGTCAAAAGAAGATGAGACACATTTCGTCTTCTGTTGGCGAAGAGTAAAAGGAATTACAGAAGAGGTTCTGGAGCTTTAATAAAACAGGAACTCACAGACCCCCCCCCTCCCCCACACACACACGCACACACACACACACATACAGACTGATACCAGTTTGGTTGCTATCAAATTGCTGTAAAGTTGTAAAGTCAATCAATAAAATGAAGATAATTGAGAGCAACATTTTAAGGTCCAGATATTGATTTAACAGTAAAAAAAAAAGTGTATTTGAAAATAAAACATTTGAAGCTAAAACGTTACGCCTCTCCAATACGCAAAACTTTCACCCCCACCCTCCCCCTCCCCTCCAAGCACACAACACATACACACACACGCGCGCGCGCGCGCGCGCGCGCGCACACACACACACACACAAATACAAATACACACATACACACGCAAACACATAAACGCACACATACACAGCGGCTTGCGCGCGAGCTCGCACGCACTTACGAACACTCACACATACAGACGCATACACACACACGCATGCGCGCGGTAAATAACACGTTCACATAGAGGAAGATACACAAAATAGAGGCACACATACAGACGCACACACGCACGCATGCACGCTCAGACAGACAGACAGACAGGCAGACAGACAGACAGACAGACAGACACTCACACACACACGCATGCACGCACATTCTGCAAGACACAAGACATTGTGCTCGGTTTATTTCAACGTCACAAGATTAACGACTCGTTTTCTCCTTCTCATATTTCAGACATGTACCAACCGAACACAAAAAAGCAAGCCTTTGGCACAGAAACAGCCAAATTCACTGCACAGACACGCAACGCACGCTCAGAGAAACACAATTTATTCGGAAAAAAAAGAAGAGAGGAGACGAAAGAAAAGCAAAGAAGAAAAATAGAAAGGACAAAGAACACGATGAAAGAAAAAAAGAAACAGACGGAAAAAAACAAAGAAAGATGAAGAAAAAAAAAAAGGGGAAGTAAGAGAGAAAAGAGAGAGAAAAGTTGGAAAGACATGAGGAAAAAGAAAACCAAAAAGGATGAAAAGAAGAAGAAGGAAAGACAAGGAAAAAAAGGAAAAAGAAGGAAGAAAGCCACAAGAAAAAAACAAGAAAAATAAAAATAAGATGACGAAGAACGAAAAAAGAAGTGAAAGAAAGGAATAAAAGGAAGGAAGTCAAGGGAAAAAAGAACACGACAAAGAGACGACAGAAAAAAGGAAGAAGAAGGAAAGGAAGAGGGGGAAAAAAAGGGAAGAAACGAAGAGAGAGAAGAAGAACTGGAAGTCCGAAAGAAAAGGGACTCCTCGAAGAAAGAAGAAAGAAGAAGAGAAGAAAGAAGAAAAGAGAGAGAAGAAAGAAGAAGAAGAATAATAAGAAGAGAAGAAGAAGAAGAAGTGCGACAAAAGAACAGGATGAAGAGAAAAAAGAGAAGAAGAAAAGAGGAAGAAAAAGAGAATAGAAGAGGAGGAAGGAAGAAAAGGGACGAGAGAGGAGGGGAGGAGGAGAATTACGAGGAATGAGGAGAAGAAAAGAATGAAGGACCAATGGAGAAGAGACAGAAGAAGAAGAAGAAGAGAAGAAGAAAGAAGAAGAAGCGAAGGGAAAAAAAGGGAGAAGGAGACAGGAAGTAAGGAAAGGAGAATACAAAAGAAAGGAAGAGGAGGAGAAGAGGAGGAGACAGACGCAGAAGAGAAGAAGAAGAAGAAGAAGAAGAAGAAGAAGAAGAAGAAGAAGAAGAAGAGGAGAAGAAGAAAGAGCATAAGGGGAAGGAGAAGGAGGATGAGGAGGAGAAGAGGGGGAGATGACATATGGGGAAGGAAATGAGGCCAATGGAGGATCTGCAGATACTCCCCCCTCCCCCTCCTTCACTTAAGTTGAAAGGGATGAAGCAGCTTTGCGGTGCTGCTTCATTAATCGTTTGTGCTCTCTCTCTCTCTCTCTCTCTCTCTCTCTCTCTCTCTCTCTCTCTCTCCTCTCTCTCTCTCTCTCAGTCCGACAAAAAGACTCTCGTGATATAAATGCTTTCATCCATCCTTGAAGCAGGAGGAAGAGGAGGAGGAGGAGGAGACGGAGAAAAAAGAAAAGAAAGACAGAGAGGGGAAAAAGAGAAACGTCGAGATGTGGACAGGAATGAGATGAGGGAAGAGGCAAAGTCAAAGGACGACGATTAGG
>JADBJO010007073.1:32500-35000 GCA_016801955.1 Conus betulinus
GAGAAAGGGAAGGAGGAGGAGGGGGGAATAAGGGAAGAGAAGAGGAGAAGAGAAAGAAGAGGAAGAAGAAAGAAGAGCGAGAAGGAAGGAGGAGGAAAGAAAGAGAAAAGAAGAGGAGGAAAGGGAAGAGGAAGAGGAAGGGGAAAAGACGGAAGGCAGAAGAAGAGGAGGAAGAGGGAGGAAGAAAGAGGAAGAGAGAAGAAGAAGAAGGAGGAGAAGAAGAAGAAGCAAAGAAAGGAGGAAAGAGAGAAGAGGAGGAGAAGGGAGGAAAAGAAGACAAGAAAGGAAGAGGAAGGAGAAGAGGAAGAAGAGGAAGAAGAAGAGGAAAGGAGAAGAAAAGAAGAAGAAGAAAAGAGGAGGAGGAGGAGGAGGAGGATAAGATAAGAGAAGAAGAAGAAAAGAAAGAGGAACAAGAAGAAGAAGAAAAGAAGAAGTAGGAAGAAAGAAGATCAGAAGAGGAAGAAGGGAAGGAGAAGGAAGAGGAGGAGAACCAGAAGAAGGAAGGGAGGAGAGAAGAGGAGAAGAAGAAGAAGAAGAGAAGAAGAAGAAGAAGAAGGAGGAGGAGGAGGGAGGAGGAGGAGGAGGAGGCGAAGGAAGAAGAAAAAGGAGGAGGAGGAGGAGGAGAGGAGAAAAGAAGAGAAGAAAGAGGAGGAGGGAGAGAAGAAGAAATCAATAATCGACGGTGTCTTCTCGGCGAATTCGAGCCCTCTGGAACATTTCAGATCTGTTAGCAAAAGAAATCCTGATCTTCAACCCTGGTATGGACTGCCAACTGGCTCCATTGTCACAAAGGGCAGCTCATAGTCAGACTCTCATTGTCCAAATGACATCAGCGATATTCAGAAAGCCGCTGAAGTCCAAGACTGCGACGACTCTGACTTCCTCCTTTCTGCAGCAGAAAAATCTCTGACTTCTTTTCATTGTAGCGGCGGTGAGCAGCCCCTTCCATAAGGCAACAGAACTAATAGTCGTAATGATAACGGGGGGGGAACATACGTCCAAATAAGTTGTCATCAAGGCTGAAAGTCAGGCAGTCCATCATTCTTCACAGGGTATTTTGGAGTTATGAAGAGTGAAACACGCATATCTGTAGGTAAATTTGGAGTACTGTGAATGTGTGAGTGTGTGTGAGTGCGCGTGTTCGTGCACGTGTGTGTGTGTGTGTGTGTGTGTGTGTGTGTGTGTGTGTGTGTGTGTGTGTGTTTTGTGGAAGACCTTGAAAATAAGACCAGAAATACGGCTCATTGCTGTCAATGATACCCTTTGTTACGCTCGTTCTATTGTAAGAGCGACTGGTCTGACAATTATTAAAATGTTCTTGACTCCTGTCAGTCTGTCTGTCTGTCTGCCTGCCTCCCTCCCTCTCTGTCTGTCTGAAGCAATGTACAAATAGACATAGGTATGTATTTATGTTTATGAAATCAAAGCAAAAAAAGAATATGAACAACACACACCACATTCATTTATTTCGTTTATTTTCTTCTTTCTTCAACCCCACCAAGTCAGAACTGGGTAAAGTAAGCAAAAAAATGCTGGATAGGATCAATGCAGAGATACGAACAGCAACAGCAACAAAACCAGTGGACAAGTACAAACGATGTAAATTCATTGGTTTGAAAACCTGAAAAAAACAAACACTCCTTGTCATTCCTCGTATTTGATATTGTGGAATTTTACCCATCTATAACACAGGAGCTGCTATGCCGATGTATAGAAACCATCATGCACGCAAGACGCACACTACTTTTTGACCACCAAAGCAATGCATGGGTGAAAAAGAGAAGCCAAAAGAGAATTTGACGTTTCCATGGGTGCATATGATGGCGCGGAAAATCTGTGAACTGGTGGCCTGTATGCCTTGGAACAGCTAAAGAAGAAAATAAACGCAAACAGCATCGGCCTGTACAGGGATGACGGCTTGGCGGCTATAACAGGAACAGCCAGAGAAGCTGACAAAACAAGGAAGATCTAATCAGAGTCTTCAAAGAGCTAGGACTCAAATCACAGTGCAGACCAACCTGAAGGTAGTGGACTATCTTGACATAACTTTAGACCTAAATAAAGAAACATATGAGCCATACAGAAAACCAAATGACAAACCCCTGTACATAAATGTGAAGTCAAACCACCCACCACAAATTATTGCACATATACAAAATGCAGTCGAGAAACGATTGTCAACACTGTCAGCAAATGAAACGTGTTTGAAAAAAAGCAGCACCCATGTACAATGAAGCCCTCAAAAACAGTGGCTACAGCAAAAAAGTCACCTACTCAAAACCTACAACGCATCAACAGAAAGATCAAAAGAAAAGAAGGAAACAGATCAAGAATGTTATCTGGTTTAACCCACCATTCAGTGCCAACGTAAAGACGAATGTAGGACGAAAATTCCTATCTCTCATCGACAAACACTTCCCACCACAAAGCAAACTTCACAACATCTTCAACAGAAATACGCTAAAAATCAGCTATTGTTGCATGAAAAAACATGAAAGCA
>JADBJO010007073.1:42500-52500 GCA_016801955.1 Conus betulinus
ACGAAACCTGGAAGAAAGGAGAAGCTTGTCTCTCACAATCCCAGACTTTGAAATCCAGCGTTGAACAGGAGCGGATTACTAGGGAAGGGAGTGGAAATGAGGGAGAGTGTGACGACGTACATCAGTTCCAAACGCAACCTCCACCTCCTCCTCACCAAAACGCCCGAGGTTTTTTATCCGACAGTCCCCCCCCCCCCCCCCCCTTCCCTTCTCCTCTCATTGTTCTCATTGGAATGCTTTGAAAAACGAATGCCGCCAATGTGTGCAATCTGATGACAATCCAAAGTTCATCACACGGTTGGGAATCATGTTAATAAGCGTAGGGAGGGAGTGAATGTTGCACTATTCCTCCCCCCCCCCCCTCCCCCTTTCCACTGCTGCTCCCGTTCTTGTTCACATTAAAACTCATCATCATCATCATCATCATCATCATCATCATCAACAACAACAACAACAACGAAAAATGCCCCAAACGTATTTACAGATGAAAAAAAATCTTTAAAAAATCACAACATTTTGGTGTACAATAACTAAAACTCCTAGCACGATAACAGCCTCCGCTACACCCCATCGATTCACACACACCCTCTTTCACTCTTGCAAATCACTTTCAAACATTTTTTTTTCTGGAATCTGGTGGTTTGAACAGGAAAATATCACCTATCTGTCATAGGGGACAGAGACACTAAAGGAACTGGCACAAGTGATATCAGAACTGAATTACTAGGTTACTTTGAACTTTTTTCAATATAAGAGTAGCACATGAACCTTAAACGGTCAGTGTTTCGTTGTTAAATGCCAACGATGTTTTCTTTTTCTATGAACTGAAACAAAGTGTATGGTTAATTCAGCTCTCGGTCAAAACAATGGCTGGACATGTTCTTTTGCTGCTATTATTTGGTGGTACTACTGTTTTTGATGCTGTCACATTGCTGTTGCTGTCATATTTTTTGTCTCTGTTGCCAGAATTATTGCCTCACACAGCCTGATTTAAAAGAAAGATGAAAAGGTAGGAACATTTTGCTCCCATGTTTAAACCAAACACACGCAATGGCCCCAAACCAGTGCTGAATGGGAAGCGTCTTGGACTATGGGGCTGCAAGGTCGTAGGTTCGATTCCCATCAGAGCCATTTATTTGAGGAAATTTTGGACCTCGAACGGTCCTATCGCAGAAATGAATTTGCTATGGGCTCCAATTAGAACAGATTAGAATCACACAGTTGAGTCTCAACCACTTAATGTGTCTCTGAGAATGTCGCAAAGATTTCATGACCAACACTGCAGGTGTCTGTATCTCTCGGGTCTGGTTAAGTCAGGACAGTATTACAAAAAGATGTGTAGAGTAAAGCCCTGTCATGCAGTTTCTGACCAGGATGGGACCTCATAATTTTAAGTTCATCATCCTTATTCTCATTCTGATCAACCTCCATTAAAAAGGTGTATCAAATTCTGTGTTATTCTTCATGCCCTGCTCTTTTGGTGAACTCAGATAGGATTTCCTCTCCATGTCTAGGAAACTTGGTGAATTCTTGTCAGGAGGTCTCCGTAATCAAGTTCACCACATGGGGACAGTCATTACACGGGCGTGATAGAACGCCCCAAAGCGGAACGCTCACTCACGCTGGCTCTGCGACTAAGCAAATTCTTGTCGTCTGTAGGGGGCTTACTCGGTAGTATTCTGCATCCATGGATCATCAGAACAGACACCACCGAACATCACCGAACACCACCAAACATCACCGAATACCACCAAACATCACCGAACACCCACCGAAGTGACTCGACAGCAGTGCAGTGTTTGTTCTCGTGGTTGCCTTTGAACTTGATCATGCTAGCTCCCTATGGCCTGCTTGTGTTGGGACTATGATGGATGTGGCTGTGAACGGGAAGCCAAAATGATCGACTTGAAATTAATGCTACGAAGGTGCTCTCCCCCTCCTCCCCCCCCCCCACCCCCCACCCCCCAAAAAAAAAAAGCTGCATACAGCATCCATTCGCCTGTCACGTGTACGGGATGTGTGGGGATGCAGAAGTCACTGTTCCACCATGGGTACCAACATCCTCCACAAGCAAGTCATTTCACAGGCATACCAAGAGAGACAACCGAGCGAGTCACCGTATCTCTCCCTGCTGTTGTCAAGTTGCGGTCCTTTGCTTGCATTACGCTCTGTGCTACGCAGAACAAGTTTGATGCTTTTTTTTTTTTTTAATGAAAGCCTAAGCCGCTGTAAATTCTGGGAGGGAATCGGAATGAAAGTTTGAAAAAGCTGACAACTTGTTCTGCTTTTTGGCAGCCTCATGCACACGCTGATACAGGTTAATAATTTGCCACAAGGTCAAACAGGTCTTCCTCGCTCGTGTTGTTGTTGTTGTTGTTGCTGTTGTTGTTGTTGCTGTTGCTGTCGTTGCTATTGCTGTTGTTTGTTGTTGTTATTGCTGTTGTTGTTTGTTGCTGTTGTTGTTGTTTTTGTTGCTGTTGTTGTTATTGCTGTTGTTGTTGTTGCTGTTGTTGCTTGTTGTTGTTTGTTGTTGCTGTTGTTGTTCTTGCTGTTGTTGTTTTGTTTGTTGTTGTTGTTGTTATTGCTGTTGTTGTTGTTGCTGTTGTTATTGCTGTTGTTGTTGTTGATTGTTGTTGTTGTTGCTGCTGTTGTTGTTACTGTTGTTGTTACTGTTGTTGTTGTTGTCTTTTGCCGTTGTTGTTGCTGTGTGAAGTTCCGATTCGAGCCTCGCTCGATTCTCCCACTCTACAGCAATGAACAGCCACCTTGGTGACCCACCGACATTCCCCACATACCAGGAGTCGGTCTGAAAATCGACATGGGAACATACTTTTCGTGGAATTGTTCGAAAATGAAACAGCACGCGTCGGCAGCACAACTGACCCTTTCATGTTTACATCATTTCTTTGTCTGTTCTTAGCTATTGACATTCTCCCATATTACTTCAGTCCCCTCCCCCCCCCCACCCCGTCTCCCCCCCTTTTTTTTCTCTTTCAGTCGATGATGTTGTTGATGTCTGTAATGTGTTTTTCGCAGACGTTCGTGATGAAGGTGCATTTATTGAAGACATTACTGTCAGTTTTGCTTATCGAAAAACGGCCTCTCGATTAACTCTATGATCGCTCTTCCAGGAGATCATATATATTCTCCCGCATGCTTGTCACTGTTGTCTGGGTTTGCAGACTCCATCGGGAATTCCCCATGATCCCGGAAATTCGTTCGCGTCTGCTTGTGCGTGACTGGAAGTGGCGTGCGGGAAAATGTCATATGTATCTGTCTACCCCTGTCATTATCGGGGATCTTTAGGATAATCTACTCTCTCTCTCTCTCTCTCTCTCTCTCTCTCTCTCTCTCTCTCTCTCTCTCTCTCTCTCTCTCTCTCTCTCTCCTCCTCCTCCTCCTCCTCCTCCTTCTCTTCTTCTTCTTCTTCTTCTTCTTCTTCTTCTTCTTTTTCTTCGTTCTTCTTCTTCTCTTCTTCTTCTCTTTTTCTTCTTCTTCTCTTTTCATTCTCTTCTTCTTCTTCTCCCCCCCCCCCCCCCCCCTGTGTGTCTCTCTGTGCGCTGCATACATGTGTGTGTGTGTGTGTGTGTGTGGTGTGTGTGTGTGTGTGTGTGCGTGTTAGTGTGCGTGCTTGAGCATGCGCTCACACGTGCGTTAGCGTGTGTGTGCCTATGTTGGTGAGTGGACGCACGCGTAGGTGCGTGTGTATCCACCACATTTTCACTTCTCTCTGTCTGAACAATCCACCCTCCCTACCCCCCCCCCCCCCTTTCCCCCCCGCCCCAGACTTGCTCTCTGACCACGGTCTTCTCTCTCTCCCACCCACCCCTCCCCTCCCCTCTTCCCCTTCAGTTTCCAACTCTCCTCCCTCTCCTCCTCTTGTCCCTGTCACTGCCTTTCCGTCTGCCTGTCGTCTCTTTCTTTCTAACCATTTTGCGCTGGAGAGCAATTTCATGAGAAAAACAAAATATAAAAAAAAACATAAAAAAACAACAAAACAAAAAACAAACAAAAAAAAACCCCAAAGAAATACACAAAAACAAACAAGCAAACAACAAACAAACAAAACAAACAAACATTCAAACAAGCAAGGTTAAAAAAAAGGGACAATTTTCCAGAGTCAAGACATGTCTTTTGTTTTCTCTATGTTGAACAAGTTTCAGGCCCCAATGACTGGACATCTAACTCATGAAGATAATACACCACACAGGCACGTAACACCCCTAGCCCCATGGCTGGACATCTCACTCATGAAGATAACACACCACACAGGCACGTAACGCCCCTAGCCCCATGATTGGACATCTAGCTCATGAAGATAATACACCACACAGGCACGTAACGCCCCCCCATGATTGGACATCCCATGAGATTGGACATCTGTAACGCCCCTAGCCCCATGACTGGACATCTCACTCATGAAGATAATACACCACACAGGCACGTAACGCCCTAGCCCCATGATTGGACATCTAACTCATGAAGATAATACACCACACAGGCACGTAACGCCCCTAGCCCCATGATTGGACATCTAACTCATGAAGATAACACACCACACAGGCACGTAACGCCCCTAGCCCCATGATTGGACATCTAACTCATGAAGATAATACACCACACAGGCACGTAACGCCCCTAGCCCCATGATTGGACATCTAACTCATGAAGGTAATACACCACACAGGCACGTAACGCCCCTAGCCCCATTCACTAAGAGCGTCTTTGGATTGTCTACACACCAATATTTCAGCACAATGCCCAGTGCGACAGAAAGTCTGGCACGAGGCCTTCTCTTGCGTTTCAGGTGCCAAGACTGGGGTCTGTCGGACCTCCCACCAGTAAAACTATCAGCCTTCAGATTCAACGCCAATCTTGCGCCGAATTGGATGAAGACAAGCAAGTGATTGCTCGTTCATTTTGTTGTTGTCCCGAATGTTGTGTATCTTGCCTGAAGAAGACCTAAGAGGTCGAAACACGTCTCCAAGGCGGGCAACCAACAAGACCAAATAGCCCATGGTGTATCCTACAGAGAGGCGAAGACCATCATCCGCAGCCAGTTCAGGACAGCATGGAGAGAAAGACTACAGGTGGAGGTAGAGAAAGATGACATTCACCATCTTGAGCGTGCCCAACAAATCGCCATCTTCAGACTAAGAACTAAGAACTGGACACTGTCAGTTGCTCTCCCACCTCTATCGCCTGAATATATCGCACACAGATGAGTGCCCATGTGGCACTGGCCCACAAAACCCAGCTCACGTACTTCAGTCCTGTCCCACGTTCGACAGCCTGCGGCGTGAGTTTTGGCCCGGTGCAGTGGAACTCCAAGAAAAGCAGACTCACTCCGACGGACCGCTGACTTTTCCAAAACTACCGGACTTTGTATCTGATTAGCCTGACCAGGGGACGCAGAAGAAGAAGAAGAAGAAGAAGAAGAAGAAGAAACGCGTCGTGTTTTGTCTTGGGGTGATTCGTTTGTTTACGTTTTTGGGCAGTGTGTTATCAGTAACTTTTCCAATTTATCAGCCTTCAGCTTGAATGGAAAAGAACGCGACTGGTCTGATCATAGCGTGGTGTTTTACAGCTTTGGGCACACAGGGCTGTGAGAATGGACATCTGTCTAAATATACAGCTGTCGAAATTTAGAGCTATATAAACGAATGTTTTGTCTAAAAATACAGCTGTGAAGATACAGAACTGTCTTGAAGAATGTACAGCAGTTGCGTGAAAAAAAAACCTGGTCTGAATACACTGCTGTGAGAATATAGAGCCATGTGAATACATGTCCATGAAACATAGAACACTTTTTTTCATGGAACAAAGAACTGTGAGAATATAGAGCTATGTGAATACATGTCCATGAAACATAGAACAGCTATTTTGTCCATGAAACAACATAGAAGTGGGGGAATATAGAGCTATTGAAACACATGCCTATTGGACAAAGAACTATTGTAATGCAGGGCTGTTGAATCACATTTCCATGTAATTCAGAACTTGGGAATATACAGCTAGCAGAATACGTTCGGAACACAGAACTGTCGACACATATGTTCCTTAAAGACAGACCCATGGGAACATGAAGCCGTGAGAACATAGAACTGTCAGAAACACATGTCCATGAAACAGATCTGTAGCAACATAGAACTGTCAGAACACATGTCCATGAAAAAGACCTGTGGAACATAGAACTGTCAGAACACATGTCCATAAAACAGACCTGTGGGAACATAGAACTGTCACAAACTCATGTTCATGAAACAGACCTGTGGGAATATAGAACTGTCAGAACACATGTCCATGAAACAGACCTGTGGGAACATAGAACTGTCACAACACATGTTCATGAAACAGACCTGTGGGAACATAGAACTGTCACAACACATGTTCATGAAACAGATCTGTGGGAACATAGAACTGTCACAACACATGTTCATGAAACAGACCTGTGGGAACATAGAACTGTCAGAACACATGTTCCATGAAACAGACCTGTGGGAACATAGAACTGTCACAACACATGTTCATGAAACAGACCTGTGGGAACATAGAACTGTCAGAACACATGTCCATGAAACAGACCTGTGGGAACATAGAACTGTCACAACACATGTTCATGAAACAGACCTGTGGGAACTGTACAGCTAAGAGATTAGGGAAAACAGAGCCGTCAGAACCTATCTCCATGAACCACACACCTGTGCAAACATACGGGACTGCGAGAAGGCACGTCCATGAAACATAGAACTCAGGGAATACAGAGATGTGGGACACACACTTCTACAGAACAACGAAAACTGTGGTTGGGGGTCGGGATGGGGGTGGGGAGGGGAGGGGGGTGGGGGGTGAGATTGCTGATGAAACCCACGTCCATAACACGGAGCTGCGAGGAATATGCTGCGGTTGTAATGCTACCACAGAGAGCGGGGCTGGAACATGGTGGGGTTGCTGGAGCGGTGCACACAAGAAGTGGAACCACAAACCTCAGGCAAGTCCCTGCCTGCGCTGACAGCGTACAGGAAAAGGCCTCACCCGAGTCTTCTGTCAAGTTCCTCACTTCAAAGGAAGCATGCAATTGTTCCAAACTGCGCCTGTTTGGTTTCGTCTGTGATAATAAGTGTAAAAAAGTTTTTGGCCCAGCGAGCATCTATTAGTCAGTCACAGGGGAACCCTGACAAGAGAGAGAGAGAGAGAGAGAGAGAGAGAGAGAGAGAGAGAGAGAGAGAGAGAGAGCGAGGGGGGTTCTGGGAGATAGAGTGAGAGAGGGGGAGGGTGGTGGGGGGGAGGGGGCAGACAAAAGCAAGATATACGTACAACAGACAGAATAAACAACAAAGAAAACAAGAAATAGACAGAAATAAACAGAAATAAACAGAGAGAGGAGAGAGAGAGAGAGAGAGAGAGAGAGAGAGAGAGAGAGAGAGAGAGAGACAGAACGCATAGAAACTTCTATTCGAACATGGATTGAGATTTTAGGCACAGCCTGTTCTTACTATCCGTCCTGAGAGAGAGAGAGAGAGAGAGAGAGAGAGAGAGAGAGAGAGAGAGAGAGAGAGAGAGAGTACTGCAGATCATTTGAAGTCCAGGTTCTAACGACAATTCAGAGCGGACAGGCTGTCCCATAAGGTTTTCACTCACGCTTTCCCTCCCGCTCTTTCCAATTTCACGCCTGTGAAAAGAAATATCGCGTTTATGGAAGAGAATCGAAAAACAAAAGACACACACACAAAAAAAAAGACTGTCAGTTGCCTAGCCTTAGGTGCAGAACGTACCGTTGCTAACTTTTCAATACTTTTCACCAGAGATTCACAACGGATATTTACTCTTGTTTTGAAGCTGAACTTTTCGTTTCGTTTCTAGGATCTCTGTCCATCCCCCCATAGCAACATACTGGGGAGTTTTCAAGGACTAGTTCTATCTTTGTGAACATGAGTCGGAAACATGTTTGGCGAAAGATGTCATTTTTCTGTCGTTTATTTTGTCCGTTGCTGACAGTTCGGTCGCTCAAACGGCCTTCTTCACGTGGTGTGTAATCGAATCTTGATGAAGACAAGTGTAGCAGGGTGCAAACGGCCGCGCAGCATTTTCTCTTGATTCGTGACCACCACGCGGACCTGGTTGTTAATTAATTAGTCCTAATGAGCTGTCGACTGCCTTCGTCTCCTTCACGTCCATCCCTCCCCGACACCCTACTTCTCCTTCCCCTTCCTGCAGTTACTCTCTCTCTCTCTCTCTGTCTCTCTCTCTCTATGTCTCTCGCTCTCTTCTCTTTCTGTTTCTCTCTCTTTCACCACCACCCCCTCCTGTTCTCTGTCTGTCTGTCTCTTTCTCTCTCTCTGTCTTCTCTTTCTGTTTCCTTCTCTCTCTCTCTCTCTCTCTCTCTCTCTCTCTCTCTCTCTCTCTCTCTCACCACCCCCCCCCTCCTCTTCTCTATTTGTCTGTTTCTCTCTCTCCCTCTCTGTCTATCTCTCTGTCCCTTTTCTCTCTGTCTCTGTCTCTCCGTGTATCTGTCTTTGTCTCTGCCTCTGTCTGTCTGTCTTTCACTCTCTCTTATCATCCACTTCTGATGAAGCTGCCAAACAATTGTCATTGTTTCTGTACAAAGCCTTTCAATTTAGAGAATCTGTCTCTGCATGACACATGTGACAACGATTTGCTTTTGAACAGTATTGCGGTATATAATTGTTTATCATCATTGCACTTATCTGTTCACACCCCCCTTCATTATGGGTCCAGGATATGAACAAGTTCTCTCTGATCTCTCTCTCTCTCTCTCTCTCTCTCTCTCTCTCTGTGTCTCTCTGTGTGTCTCTCTTGTCTCTGTTTGTCTGTCTGTCTGTCTCTGAGTGATATGTGTTGAAATAATGTATGCATGACAAGAACAGATTGTAAGACTAGGCTTTGGCCCTAAAATCATCACCCTTGCGTATTAAAGATCAATCTCTCTCTCTCTCTCTCTCTCTCTCTCTCTCTCTCTCTCTCTCTCTCTCTCTCTCTCTCTCTCTCTCTCTCTCTCTCTCTCTCTCTCTCTCTCTCTCTCTCTCTCTCTCTCTCTTCTCTCTCTCTCTCTCTCTCTCTTTCTCTGTGTTCTGTGTTCTTTACCCAGACAGTGGGACGGAATCTATCATTCTACCGCTACACAAGAAAGGTGATATCAACGATCCAGGAAACTATAGAAGTGTTGTCTCTGCCTCTGTCTGTGTCTGTCTGTCTGTCTGTCTTTCACTCTCTCTTATCATCCACTTCTGATGAAGCTGCCAAACAATTTCCATTGTTTCTGTACAAAGCCTTTCAATTTATGGCTCTATCATAAATCAACGATTGCAGTTGTAGGTTGAAGAAAATAACTTGACAGGCGAGTGCCACGCAGAAAATTAAAAAAGGTTATTCCACAGTTGATCACTTGTTCATTTTACAAGCATGTGTTCAGAAGCAATTTAATAAAACCCGAAACTGTAAGCTTTGTGTTACTGTTATTGATTTTCAGAAATGTATCGATACTATAAACAGAAATCTGCTTTGGCCTGTATTACTGAAGGACGGAAAAGAGTAAGCTATTACGTTGTGTACACAGCATGTATTTAAATGTAAAAGCACGTGTTAGATGTGGGGCTAAACGTACTCAGTCTATTTATTGTTCTTCGGGGGTTAAAGATTGTGAAATATGCAGTCCAATTTTGTTTTCTTTGTTTATTAACGAATTAGCGCTAGATGTAATTAGAACTGGTTGACATGAGGTAACATTTTTTCGCTCGACGCTTTCGGGTTATTTATGTTACTATTAGCCAATGATGATGTACTGCTTTCAGAATCAGTAGTAGGGGCACAAAATCAGTTCAAGTTTACACAGATCAGCTACAGCACTAGATTTGACAGTTAATTTGGGTAAGAGTAATATTGTTGTTTTTCGAAAAGGGGGTTATTTAGGAGCGAGAGAAAAGTGGTTTTTCGATGGACAAGTCATGCCTGTTGTGTAAATGCCTACAAGTATTTAGGT
>JADBJO010007073.1:55000-57500 GCA_016801955.1 Conus betulinus
TATTGTCATTGATTTATTTCATCTCAACGCGATTTCTCGTAAGCGCTGTCATCCGCTCTGTCTTCCAGCTTATGCATCGGCACTTCACTGGCAGAGGCGATTAAGATCTGGTCAACTGCTTTCCAGTTATGTTGCCCTGAGAGAGAGAGAGAGAGAGAGAGAGAGAGAGAGAGAGAGAGAGAGAGAGAGACGCTTCAGCTTCAGATACGTACGTTTTATTGACAATGGCCTACATAGCCTTTATGTCAAGGGGAAGAGAGAGAGAGAGAGAGAGAGAGAGAGAGAGAGAGGAGCGCTCAAACAAACCCGGATCAGCAATAACACTTTTAAGGAACAAACTGCAGACGCAGAGTGTAAAGCGTGCAGTACAATCATGCAGTGTAAAGCGTGCAGCACGATCACTGAGTGTAAAGCGTGCAGTACAATCACTCAGTGTAAAGCGTGCTGTACAATCACTCACGCGCAGCGAATGAAAATTCCGATCGTTTCATGCTCAATCGCAAGACGCTACAAGTCACGCCGCATTTAGAAACAAAGTAATGATCTTGCATAATGACAACATAGAAGAAGGGGAGAGAGAGGGGTCGGGGGCGGGGGGGGGGGGGGGGGGGGGGGAGGGTCTTATCAGATGTATCGGAGGAGGGGGGGGGGGGGGGGGAGAGGGAAGTGCACAGGAAGTGCACAGTTGACCTTCGAGAATGTGAAATCCATCCACAGATAATAATAAAATAATAAAAATAATAATGATAATAATAACAATGGATACTTATATAGCGTCTATTCTCGGATAGAGACCAAGCTCTAAGCGCTTTACAATCCACACTAGTTCACACAACGGGCTGCCTACCTGAGTAGTGCCGATGAAGAGCTGCCAGCTGGCGCTTCATTCAGTCGTTTCCCGTGTCATCCAGTCAATGATATTTTTGTCCGATATCGTTCACTCAGTATCCTTACTTCCTTCATTCTGTCCATGTCTCACGCAGAGTGCATGCTTGGCCTCTCTTCCCAAAGCTGGTGATGGGATTTGACGTGTGTGCAAGATGTTATGCGTGTGTTCACACACGGAACCTCGGTTTATAGTCTCATTCGAAGGACTGTATGGGAAATGGAGTCAGAACCAATGTTAACTCCGAGGGGGAGGGGGCTTGTATGCTCATCATCCCACGATCTCATGAAACAGAACGGAATTTGTGGTGAGAAGAGACCAGAACCTCCTCAAGGCAATGACAGAGGCGTCTGGAAGGAGGTTGGACTGGATGTGGTCGAGAGGGAACCAACGGTTTAAATTCCTCACCTTTATGACAGAGGCGTCTGGAAGGAGGTTGGACTGGATGTGGTCGAGAGGGAACCAACGTTTAAATTCCTCACCTTTATGACAGAGGCGTCTGGAAGGAGGTTGGACTGGATGTGGTCGAGAGGGAACCAACGGTTTCAATTCCTCACCTTTGAACAGGTGTCTGACAGCGATGTCGGTGGAAATCCATCCCAAAAAAAAAGTCAACGTCTTGAAACGCTTGTCTGTTCCAGGAGCTGCTGGTTTGAATCCCGGTCACGCCAGAAGAAAAAAGTCTGGCAGCAGAAGGGGATCTGAGAGTCCAGATCCTAGATGCGGCCGGTGCCCTTAAAACGTGAGTTCAGGCCGAAACACTTGTCTTGAGGGGAAGAAGGTCTTTTCTCTAGAGGCATTCTACTATCAAGCTCTCGCCTGACCTTCTTTTTAGAGAAAAAAAATTCTGTCTGACGTGAATCTTAATACAGACAACAGTTGTCCTGCTGGTATGGAAGATGAAGGGGAAGTTGATTCAGGCGCAAGGCTGTTGAAACTTCGCCTTTCTGTTCACGGTTCCTGTGTCAATCACATTACAGATGGTACAATTTCGCAGCGGATAACACATATTGCCGAATCGCATTATCTCTCTTATGATTAGTACATAAAACCTGAGGCTTACATGTGTTGGTGGTTCTGTGGAAAATCTGTATTCTTGGTATTATTTGTCTTTCTGTCTGTCTGTCTCTGTCTCTCTCTCTCTCTCTCTCTCTCTCTCTCTCCCTGTGTGTGTGTGTGTGTGTGTGTGTGTGTGTGTGTGTGTGTGTGTGTGTGTGTGTGTGTGTGTGAGCACGCGCGGGCGTGTGTATATGTATAAGTGTATGTGTGTGTATGTGTGTGTGTGTGTGTGTGTGTGTGTGTGTTTGTGTGTGTGTGTGTGTGTGTGTGTGTGTGTGTGTGTGTGTGTGTGTGTGTGTGCACGCGCGCGCGTGCGTGCGTGCGTGTGCACGCGCGCTTATTTGTGCGTGTATATCTATCTACCTATCTATCTATCTACCTATCTCTCTCTATCTATATATCTATCTATCTACCTGTTTGTCTGTCTGTCTCTCTACCTACCTATCTCTCTATTTATCTGTTTCTCTGTCTATCTGTTGGGGTAAGAGAGGCAGGATGTAGAGTGAGGGGAGGGTGGCACAGCAGCTTGGGATCAGTTAAGCAGGGGGTAGAATT
>JADBJO010007073.1:62500-90000 GCA_016801955.1 Conus betulinus
AACGCAACCTGCAGACGTCTTTTCAACAAATTGTTGCCAAATTCGAAAGCAGATCTTTCATTTCCCCACGATCGTTTTCTTCCTTACTAGAAATGGTCAGATGTTTGAAGCTGAATTGTTTAATGTCTTGACTGCTTTGTTGTTAATTCATTTATCCATCAGCTTCAAATCATGCGTAGTGTGGTCTCAAAACTTAGCGGATGTGGTGTAGCGTATATGGACTAGTCCGCACGCAGTGACGCCTCCTTGATGAAACTAGAATTGAAACTGACTGCTTTAGTTGAGCCCGTTGTGGAAAGTGAGTTTTGTAGTTAATGTTTTACACTTATTTTCATTGCGTTTTGTTTTCGAAGCGATTTACGGTATAACTTAAAAGATATAACATTGTGACATATATGAATTTCAGCGTATGTATTGTGGATGTGCCCTTATTCGTTTCAGCTTTTATCTGAATGAATTTGTACAACTGCATTGTAATTGTTTAAAACACGAGTTCTCTTTCATTAAGAAAACATGACTTATGGTCTGCACTGACTTGCACTGATGTTAAATGAATCAGAGATACTTTCACTGCGATGCAATTTCATGAGAAAAACGAATATAGATATGAACTCAATGCACGAGTACGTACCAGTTTCTATCATTTTAACATTTTCTAAGATTTTGACAAATTCGGAGGAGTTTCGGTTAAAAACAGAAGAAGAAGAAGAAGAAGAAGAAAAGAAAACAGTTGTCAGCTTTGATTATAACACACGAACAACTTTGTCAACGACATTCTTTGTTGTAGGATTAGGAGAGAGAGAGAGAGAGAGAGAGAGAGAGAGAGAGAGAGAGAGAGAGAGAGAGAGAGAGAGAGAGAGAGAGAGAGAGAGAGTAATTCTGGCAGTCCCACGAGTGGCCTTTCAGTTTTTTTTTCTTCACGGAGCTGGGTTTGAACAGGTAAGCGAACTCAGCTTTTCAGTCATGAAATCTGTGCGGCAAACTCTTTCGTAAAATCAACCCTAAACAGTAATTTTGTGACACGACGTGGGTTTTTATTCAACAAACCATTGCCAGTCTTGAGAGCAGATCTTTAAGTTCTCTACATTTTTTTTCCTTTCTCTTGTTGAACATGTTCGGATGTTTGAAGCTGAAGAATACCACGTGTTTGACCGATTCTGTGGTGCCAGTTCTGAACGAAGAATACCACGTGTTTGACCGATTCTGTGGTGCCAGTTCTGAACGAAGAATACCACGTGTTTGACCGATTCTGTGGTGCCAGTTCTGAAACGAATACCACGTGTTTACCACTGTGGTTTGACCGATTGACCTGTGGTGCCAGTTCTGAACGAAGAATACCACGTGTTTGACCGATTCTGTGGTGCCAGTTCTGAACGAAGAATACCACGTGTTTGACCGATTTTGACCGATACCACTGTTTGACCGATTCTGTGGTGCCAGTTGAACGAAGAATACCACGTGTTTGACCGATTCTGTGGTGCCAGTTCTGAACGAAGACCATACCGATTCACACGTGTTTGACCGATTCTGTGGTGCCAGTTCTGAACGAAGAATACCACGTGTTTGACCGATTCTGTGGTGCCAGTTCTGAACGAAGAATACCACGTGTTTGACCGATTCTGTGGTGCCAGTTCTGAAACGAAGAATACCACGTGTTTGACCGATTCTGTGGTGCCAGTTCTGAACGAAGAATACCACGTGTTTGACCGATTCTGTGGTGCAGTTCTGAACGAAGAATACCACGTGTTTGACCGATTCTGTGGTGCCAGTTCTGAACGAAGAATACCACGTGTTTGACCGATTGCCAGTTCTGAACGAAGAATGGTGTTTGACCAGTTCTGAACGAAGAATACCACGTGTTTGACCGATTCTGTGGTGCCAGTTCTGAACGAAGAATACCACGTGTTTGACCGATTCTGTGGTGCCAGTTCTGAACGAAGAATACCACGTGTTTGACCGATTCTGTGGTGCCAGTTCTGAACGAAGAATACCACGTGTTTGACCGATTCTGTGGTGCCAGTTCTGAACGAAGAATACCACGTGTTTGACCGATTCTGTGGTGCCAGTTCTGAACGAAGAATACCACGTGTTTGACCGATTCTGTGGTGCCAGTTCTGAACGAAGAATACCACGTGTTTGACCGATTCTGTGGTGCCAGTTCTGAACGAAGAATACCACGTGTTTGACCGATTCTGTGGTGCCAGTTCTGAACGAAGAATACCACGTGTTTGACCGATTCTGTGGTGCCAGTTCTGAACGAAGAATACCACGTGTTTGACCGATTCTGTGGTGCCAGTTCTGAACGAAGAATACCACGTGTTTGACCGATTCTGTGGTGCCAGTTCTGAACGAAGAATACCACGTGTTGACCGTTTGACCGATTCTGTGGTGCCAGTTCTGAACGAAGAATACCACGTGTTTGACCGATTCTGTGCCAGTTCTGAACGAAGAATACCACGTGTTTGACCGATTCTGTGGTGCCAGTTCTGAACGAAGAATACCACGTGTTTGACCGATTCTGTGGTGCCAGTTCTGAACGAAGAATACCACGTGTTTGACCGATTCTGTGGTGCCAGTTCTGAACGAAGAATACCACGTGTTTGACCGATTCTGTGGTGCCAGTTCTGAACGAAGAATACCACGTGTTTGACCGATTCTGTGGTGCCAGTTCTGAACGAAGAATACCACGTGTTTGACCGATTCTGTGGTGCCAGTTCTGAACGAAGAATACCACGTGTTTGACCGATTCTGTGGTGCCAGTTCTGAACGAAAGAATACCACGTGTTTGACCGATTCTGTGGTGCCAGTTCTGAACGAACGAAGAATACCACGTGTTTGACCGATTCTGTGGTGCCAGTTCTGAACGAAGAATACCACGTGTTTGACCGATTCTGTGGTGCCAGTTCTGAACGAAGAATACCACGTGTTTGACCGATTCTGTGGTGCCAGTTTTCTGAACGAAGAATACCACGTGTTTGACCGATTCTGTGGTGCCAGTGTTTTCTGAACGAAGAATACCACGTGTTTGACCGATTCTGTGGTGCCAGTTCTGAACGACGAAGAATACCACGTGTTTGACCGATTCTGTGGTGCCAGTTCTGAACGAAGAATACCACGTGTTGTGACCGATTCTGTGGTGCCAGTTCTGAACGGGGAGGAATGGCATTTAATGGTCACACTTTTTGTTTGCTTATTCTGTTTGCACACTTTTTTGTTTGTTTTGTTTTGTTTGTTTGTTTGTTTGTTTTCCGTTGCCAATTTTGTTTTTGAAATGACCATGGTATGGATGAAAATATACCATGTTGTAAAAAACCACGCAGTTTCAATGTATACATTGTGGATGTGTGTTCACGTGATCTACTTTTGTCCGAATGTATTGAACATTTCTACTGAAATACATAAAAGATGGGAGTTCTCTTTTAGTATGAAAAAAAAAAATATAGATGATTTAAAACCAGTATTGATTTGCTGTAATGTTAGCTGCACCAAGTATGAACTCAATGTACGAGTACGTACAAGTCTTTTTCTTCACTAATTAAAGAAACATTTTTGAGGGGGGGGGGGGGGGGGGTGTGGGGGGATGATAAATTCGAAGGAAATTTGGAAAAAAGTAGTAAGCCTAGTGCCGGGAGGGAAATGAAACACTGATCATTTCTCATTATTACACACAGACATTTTTTTTCTGTGGCATTCTTTGCAGTATGGTCTTGGTAGGATAGTGACAAAGAAAAGACAAAGAGAGAGAGAGAGAGAGAGAGAGAGAGAGAGAGAGAGAGAGAGAGAGAGAGAGAGAGAGAGAGAGAGAGAGAGAGAGAGAGTCAAATACAATCATCTCATTGGGTAGCACGTTCTTATGACACCAGTGATAGAACAGTTTTTTTTTAAACCATAAAAAGTGAATAGTAAGCTTATTAAATGCACACATCAACAAAACAAAAACATCACACACACACACACACACACACACAACACACACACACACGCACACGCACACACACACACATTCCGCAAGAAAAAAAAAAAACCTCATCCTTGTTTGTCTCCCCACTCCCTAAAAAAAAAAAACAACAAGACCCGTACGGACTAGTAATTGCTGATCTTTTTTTTTTTTTTTTCTTGTCTGCGTACGCAGGCTGATACTCCTGCCGACACTCCCTGCATAGACAGCAAGGATTAATCCCATCTACCCAACAAAGGGAGTGAAGTTTTTTGTGTGCATGACCGTTTCTTTTTCATCCCGTCATTAAGGCAGCCATACTCCAACTTCGGGGAAGGTGCATGCTATGTGTAATGTGTCATCCATACCAACGGCCAAACTGGCCTTCTCTTCCGAAAGTTGGTAATAGGATTTTACGTGTGTGTAAGATGTTATGCGCGCGTTCACACACGGAACCTCGGTTTATAGCCTCATTCGAAGGACTGTATGGGAATGGAGTCAGTCAGAACTAATGTTAACTCCGAGGGAAAAATCCCCCTGTACCGAAACGACCCGGCGGAGATTCGAACCTGCAACCCCCCAGGATCACCAAGATTACGAGTCCGGCGCTCTACCACTAGGCTATTCCAGCCCCCACTGGGCTGATCAACACACGATGTTTTTACACTTTTAAATTCATGAAGAAAATAATAATCGTCATTAAAGTCATCAACTTTGACAAGAAAGGATTATTTTCGTTTCAAACTCTAAGCTACCGATAGAAATGTTTCCATTTAAATTCAGACTAACATCGCCCTGTAATATAAACCGAGTCAACAGATTTTTTTTTTCTTTTTACCATGTTTTAAAACACGAATATCAGTATCTCCAATCATTTAAAGCGAAAAACAGAAAATAAAAGGAACTTGATGACAACAACAGAAATCACAAGAGAAATCTGTAGTCGTATTTTTGTTGGCTTAGAAACGAAACGTTTTCACTATATCCAACAGAATTAGTTCAATGCCGTTTATTTTTGATGACTGAACCAAAGTTTTCAGTTTAAGTATGTTTTCAAACCAATAAAACCAGCTTTTTCTTGTTTTACTCTCCATATCCCGAGACCAGTTTCGCTGAAATGAATGCAGTGGTCTGGTTCTGAATTCTCCAGTGAATGTTTGCTCATGACCTACGCCTGAGCAAGTTTAGCCTATATTGTCACAAAACATTTTCTGACAGATTTGTGTCTTTCACAAGAAGTTGAAATTTGTCTACCTCATTCCGTTTTCATTAACATGTGGCACATCTATTCGCAAAGTTTGTGGCTTGGAGGGTAGTTTGAACTATTTTAACTGGTGCTTTGTAAACTTCTTAGATATTTTCAGATACGACAGATAATTCCCAGTAGCGCAGTTAAACTATTCTAACTGGTGCTTTGTAAACTTCATAGATATTTTCAGATACGACAGATAATCCCAAAGCGCGCCGGGAAGCGATGGCAAGAGGTTCGAGGGATACACGGATATGTGGATGTTTCCTTAAGAAATAGGCAACTGTCTCTCATGAAGGGGTGTTCCGCATCATGGTGACATGTAACAGACAAAAATAGATCGGAATTTACACACTTCACATGAATAGATGGACAGGCTCTCTGTTGTTCACTCACTATTTGATGCTAAAAGTGAACTTATTCCAAAGAAATATATCCCAAACAAAAAAACAAACAAAACAAAAAAAAACAAAGCAAAAAAACAACTCCTTGAAATGTTTTTTTGTCCTTTGACGCATACACCACACTCATATAAACCAGTTAGCGCAAGACAGCAGAAAACAAACTGCACATTAACTTCTTTCAATTGTTTTCTTCACGGAGAAATTAAACCAGCAGCACTTTGATGTCTGTAACGATAATGGTGTACAGCGATTTCCAAGACGCCAAACCTCAATCTGGGATTTCAGATGCTTGTGCAGATTCAGCACTAAAAGCATCTTGAGAGAGAGAGAGAGAGAGAGAGAGAGAGAGAGAGAGAGAGAGAGAGATAAATGGCCTACAGCCAAGTACCATAAAAACATTTTCACCATCCGCATGGAGGGACAGGAGTGGGTGACACGATGTTAGCAACAACACTCTCTCAAACAACAATAATCACCCCTCGAAAACAACCACGATTTAAGGGGCATAACCGATCAACAGGAACTCTCTTTGTCTGAGAACACACTCTTCGCTTTGAAATATTTCCGGCTGAAACGGAAACTGGCCTCAAATGACTCTGCGCATGCGCACGTGATTGGCGCTTTTCTGCGCGCTGTATTAATGGACTTGTCAAACCCGCGCGGTTGCCAACGATGGCAGGCGGGAGGATTGGGATGGGACAACAGAGGGACGGGCTGAGGCCTAAGGGCGAGTATGAAAAATCACGGGAAGGACAGAGGCTTGGACGGGACGGAAGGGTGAGCGGGTTGAGGGTGGTGACGGGGAGGGGGGGGAGGGGGGAGGTGGGGAGGGACCGATGGAAAGCGAAGGGGTTGCTACTGAGTGTATCATATGGCCAGGGACAACTGAGTTGACAGAACTCTTTTGTTTTTTAAGCATGCAGACAGAGATAGGGAAGGGAGAGAGAGAGGGGTGGGAAATGGAGAGATAGATAGATAGAGAGATAGATAGAGAGAGAGAGAGAGAGAGAGAGAGAGAGAAGAGGGGGGGGGGGGGGGGGGGGGGGGGGAGAAAATTATGAGGGGACAGAGGGGGCGGCGGAGGCAGAAAACAGTTCATCTCTCTCTCTCTCTCTCTCTCTCTCTCTCTCTCTCTCTCTCTCTCTCTCTCTCACTCACACACACACACACACACACACACGCACGCACACGCACACATATGCAATATATAGAACTTACCAGTAACAAAATTAAACACACAAGTAGTAAACATACTATGTCGTAACCAATAATAACACGGTCCTCACTGTAAACAATATTTACAAAACAAAATAAGAGCGTTTTAAAGGGAAGTATAAAATCTGACCAAAAGCTAAAAGCAATGGGATCGTTCCAGAACAAGTTGTACCTACACTTTATTTCATGTCTGCGAAACATGCGCAAAAAGTCATCTGCAATACGACATGTATACACACATATTTTCTTCTGGGAAGGCTACGGTGGAAAACTCTGGTCTGGAACCATTTCAGCTGAACTTTATACATAATTCATAACACCGATCAAGTGTCTCTCTCTCTGTTTAATTCGTCGAAATTGTAGTTCCATTACGTGTCAGTGGCCAAAGGGCAATTAGACTTGAACAGTGATATTGAACAGGTTTTCTGCCTTATGAAATAATGACCCCAGTTTTCATGTCCATCACGGTGTAGCGATCAGTCAGTTGATTCCATGCTTGTTCAGGAAACACAGGATTGCTTGACTTTTGCACGGGGTTGCTTGAGTTATGCACAGCAGCATTGCTTGACTTATACACAGGACTGCTGATTGCTTGACTTATGCACAGCATTGCTCGACTTCTACACAGGATTGCTTGACTACGCATAGCATTGCTTGACTTATGCACAGCATTGCTTGACTTATGTACAAGATTGCTTGACTTACGTACAGCATTGTTTATGCACAGCATTGCTCGACTTATGTACAGGATTGGTTGACTTATGTACAGGATTGCTTGGACTTATGCATAGCATTACTTGACTTATGCACATGACTGCTTGATGTATGCACAGGATTGCTTGACTTATGCATAGGATTGCTTGACTTATCCACAGGATTGCTTGAATTATGCACAGGATTGCTTGAACTATGCACAGGATTGCTTGACTTATGCACTTAGATAAGAGAAAATGTGTTTTTTGAATTACTGGACATTCTATTTAAACTGGAGAAAATGAGACAAAAATCATCTGCTCATAAGGTGTTTAATTTAATATGAAAAAAAAAAAATTAGTTCCTATCTATCCTTTAGTAGGAACGGTTCTTCTCAAACATGATACTTGGCTGTGAATACTTTCAGATGAGAATTCGTGCAATATATTCTGCAAGACATTCAGTACACGGTTTTGTATGGTGCTTTTGACGTCTTTCTACATGGGTTTTATACATGTAACGTGGTCAGGCTAACATATTCAGTACCATCGTTTTGTTAATCTGTAGCAGAACTGTTCCCAGAAAACTTCAGTTCCGATAGGAAATAAAGCCTTCTCAGCCAATTCATTTTCCTTACAGCTGTCACCAGGTAAGGTGGCAATATTTAAACCCCATCACCGTAAGAGAAGTATAAACCTTTTCTTGCACCCCGCTGCTCTTTGCATTCCACAAAAAAAATGTTTGAGATGACATTTTGAGTCCTCGATTAAAAAAAAAAAACACACACCACCTCACATAGAAAGGTAAATTGATTACAGAACGAATCAGCTTCGACGAAATAAGTGTTTTCCGCAGTGCAATTCTTCCCAATGATGTCGACTGTCTTTGATTCCGTTTCTGTGCGGCATTTCAGTTTCATGGACCTGTTATCAAACTGAACTCGGTAATCTGTTCAGTGTCTATAAACATTTTATACCTAAGACTTTAAGAATAGCCGGATCTCAAACAAAATTTCATGTCACGAAGATTTGTTTGAAGAATAATTTCAGCTGAGTGAAGTAATGACCAAGAGACAAATAAGAGGCACACATTCTTGTCGGTTTTTCGCTGTAAAATCACAGCAGCTGTTTGAAAAGGGCCGAAGGGGGGTGGAACAGGTTACATTTGTCCGTAGCTCAGTTACGCACAATTGCTAAGAATCTTAACACATAACAAAATCTTCGCATTAAATCAATCAGACGTTAGCTTTTGACGAAAAAGGGCACAAAGGATGCACGTGCAACTTCATTAGTTTTGGTATATCAGGTTATTGTGCCACTTCATTTGAGAGATACTGTGTATTTGAAATGCATGCATTCGGAACCATGGTCAAGGTGGTTTTTTTTTTTTTTTTTTTTTTTTTTTTTTAAACTGGATTTTTCTGCCCCAGCCGGCTCCTACCCAGAGTTCAGTTTGCTACGGGATCAGTTGGGAAGACTGGAACCCACACAGTCGAATTTCATCCACTTAATGGATGCGTCCCTGACAGTGTTGCTCAAATTTCCTGACCAACACTGCAGGTGTCTGTATCTCTCGGGCCTGGTTGACGCCGGGATACATTATGAAAGGAAGCGTAGAGTACAGCCCTGTCATGTAGTCTAGACCGGAAATGAAAAATACATAGTATCATCTTCATCATCCCTCATTCTCATTAATCAGCATAAAAATAAGTCTCAAATTCTGTGGCCCTTCATGCCCTGCTTTCAGTTTCGATGTCCTCTCCACGTCTGTGACCTTGGTTTGGTTCCGTGGGATCACCGGTATCGGCGAGTCCATGGGGATGTTGTTAGATGGACGTGGTGGCGCCCTCCGGAGGGAGAGCTCACGCACGCCGGCTCCGCGACTAAGCAATTATTGTCGTCAGAAAGGTGCTTTGTAGGGGTATGTTGGATCAGAACAGGCGCCACTGAACACCACCGAAGTGACTCGGCAGCAGTGCAGTGTCTTTTCCGGTGGGTTGCCTCTTGACGACTTGACATTGACTGGTCCCTGAGGATTGCCGGTGCCGGGGCAGCGGCGGGACTGACCGGGCTGTGGCTGTGGACGGGGGTGTCGGAATGAGCGGCGTGGGTGCACTGCCACTGAGGTGGCACAGCGGTTGGACAGCAAAAAAAAGTAATCTTTAAACTTTTAATATGAAAGAACGTAACGTAGAACACGAAGAACTGTTGAACATTCAGGACAGACGAGATTATTCTGGAATGTGACACTTAAAAAGCCATAGAAGAGGATACGCTAGTGTAAGTGAGAAGCAAACCGAAATAAATCGAAAACAAGACGAGCTAAAAGCCAGTTACCGGGAATAGGGAAGAGTATCCGATCTATCTGAGTGAAGTCAAATGGCCAGGAGCACCTAAAATATTTTGAGCAAACAAGTGCTGAGAGTCTACCCGTGTGTTTTTACGGCGTATATCATGAAAGGTCTCGCCGCTCCTTTTGGATCGATCCAGTCCGAACCAGTGTGATTCTCTTCTCCTTACCTTCTGCCATGATTTCAGAGAGGTAAGAACTATGTCATATGAGCTGCTATATACTGGCCATCAGTCACAAAAGACGGCAGAAAATTCCCAAACATATTTTGTGCTTTTTGTTTAACCTGCTAGTTTACTTGATCATACTCTTGGAAGCTTCAGCGATATTCATCTTTTTGTTCACTGTACACACTCGCTAAAAATAACATGTAGCAGATAATCTATCATGAACAATGTATGCAGGAATACAGCAAAGGACAGAAAAAAAAAGATGAGAGAAAAAAATGCAAAGCATATAAACGTACTTCCAGTTTAGATCTATCTTGAATACGCGAGTTTGAAAAAACAGTCACAATCAAACTTGCGTCATAAAACAAAACAAACAAAAAACAAAACAAAACAAACAAAAAAAAAAAAAACACGTCGCAATCGAGCATGTGTCGTAATGTATTTCGGCACTGAGATGAGAAATCGGCGAAGTACTTTCAGAGATATTCCATGAAGAAGAAAAAACCGCTTGGGGCCGTTATAGCCATTAGTACCGGCTATTCGGGTTATAAAAAAAAATCGGGCATCATCCGTGGCCCATAATGACATACCTACAAATTTTCAGAAAGATCGGCCCAGAAGTTTTGTCTGGAGCGAGTGGAACACATTTTGACCACGGACAGACAGACAGACAGACTGACAGACAGCATTTATTCGTTCCCATTGTCGAGTACTCCCTATCCTATAAGAAGTGGGGTACAAAAAGCCAACAAGACTGAACTTGTTCATCTGACAAATCCCCTCACGTTCTCAGTCATTTTGATGATACCGCACCGTCCATAACTCTGATCAAACCTCACCGCACCGTCCATAACTCTGATCAAACCTCACCGCACCGTCCATAACTCTGATCAAACCTCACTGCACCGTCCATAACTCTGATCAAACCTCACCGCACCGTCCATAACTCTGATCAAACCTCACCGCACCGTCCATAACTCTGATCAAAAACATCTAAAAATGTCCTCACCTCTACTATACGCGCGTTCTCTTATCTTTGGCGAGGTTTTTGGAATGAACTTCACCTGTTATGTCTTTCAAATCCAGACTGGAAACTTCCAGAATTACAGTCCTCTTCTTCTTCCCCTCGTTGATTTTCCAGACCCAGTTTCTGGTGGTTTCTATTTGCGCTTCTTTCAGCATTTGCCTTGAGTGTCCCGATGCATTGACAGAAAGAGATAGACAAAAATACAGAGAGAGAGAGAGAGAGAGAGAGAGAGAGACAGAAAGAAAGAAAGAGAGAGTGCGCGCGCGCGCGCGAGCGTGTGTGTTTGTGTATGTGTGTGTGTGTGTGTGTGTGTGTGTGTGTACCAGCGAGTGCGTGTGTGTGTGTGTGTGTGTGTGTGTGTGTGTGTGTGTGTGTGTGTGCGCGCGCGCGCGCGTGCGCCTGCGAGTGTGCACGTGTATGTGTGTATTTGGACGTGAAGGGGAGAGGTCAAGTGCGAAGATATATGTGTGCGAAGATATATGTGAATGTTTGTTTGCCATGGACATGAAAGTGTAGAGGTATTTGACCATCCTTGTTTGTTCTTGTAGGAACCTTGAGTCAACAGAGATGGGACGCATGTACATCTACATTAATCGGTGTGTGTGTGTGTGTGTGTGTGTGTGTGTGTGTGTGTGTGTGTTGGGGGGTGCGTGCGTGCGTGCGTGCGTGCGTGCGTTGTGTGTGTGTGTGTGTGTGTGTGTGTGTGTGTGTGTGTGTGTTTTGGGGGTACGCGTGCGTGCGTGCGTGCGTTCGTGTGTGTGTGTGTGTGTGTGTGTGTGTGTGTGTGTGTGTGTGTGTGTGTGTGTGTGTGTACGTGTGTGTGTGTGTGTGTGTGTGTGTGTGTGTGTGTGTTGTAAGTGTCTGCTCGTTACTAGTCAGTGGTATACACACAAATATTCCCATTTCTTGAAACCCTTACCACCCATTACCACCACTGTCGTCAACGCTATGATTTGTAAGTGTTGTGCACTGAATCCTGTCTTTGTTGCTTCTCCTTCTTCGTCTGTCTGTAAGTATTTTGCACGAGTCTATGTCAACAGCGAGCGAACAACCATGAGGCGCGCCGCCCTCCTGACCTGATTTGTCCCTTTTCAACACAGGGCAAGACTTATTTCACCCGCAAGACAAGAAGAGCAAATGAAAAGCTCAGCCAGACGGGTAAGAACAAGCTGCAATTAGACAACCTAACCAAGAGCGTCACACGTCTAGTTCAAAGACGTTCCAACGAAAACAAAGCCCCAAACCTTTTAAGCCCAATGTGAGTGGAAGAAAGCCGTTCATCTCTTTTTGCCCCCTTGATGCGGCGCTGCGCAGTAACCGGAAGCCAAACCCCCGGATGAATGACTCGTACCCCTGTAAATCCACGTATCGGCGTGACTATCAAGCAGTCTGAGAGAAGCCACTCGTATTAACCAGTTTTGAGTTGTTAGCATCGATAGCAGGACGAATGTCTCCCACTTTACGACAGTGAACTCTCAGACAGACTGAGACGCCAGCAAAAAGAACACAAGACAAATAGCCATCAAAGCGAAAGAAGAAGAAAGTCAACCGTATACAAAAGGAAGGGGAGAAAGATAATGATCCTGCAGGTGGACGAGGAAAAAAAGAGATGAATCCCCTCGACGGAAAATTTGAAGCAGATTAATGTTACAGGTGAAAAAGGAGAGAAAAGAGAATCCTGTGTTCGGACCATGAAAGAGGGAAACTACACGACAGGTAAAAAAAATGGAAAGGAACGTGATCTGACGAATGGAAAAGAAAGCGAAGAAGAATAATTGAAAATGAAATATGGAAAAGAAAAGAAGATATCCCACAGATGGAGGAAAAAAGGAAATGATTCTTCAGGCTAAAAACAACAGCAGCAACAGCAGCAGAGGCAGCAGCAACAACGAAAGGTCCTTTCGACGGAAATGTAAAAGATGAATGTTTGAATTGTTGTACAGAATTTATTTCAAAGTCATCTGTAGCACACATACAGCTTAATACTGTACGCAGTAAGACACGTTAAGATAAAGAAAAAAAAAAATCAAGGACAACACACACACTCAGACCTTTTAAAGCTCTCAAACAAACAAACAGTAGCTAAAGAAGGAAACACAGAATAAGACTGGGCAATAACGGAAATAAAGGAGTTTACAATGAACATATGCCTGTCTTCTCCTTGGGCTTGAAATGTACACAACCTTGTCACCAGACATTTTCACTTTATGAAGACCAACCATACCTCACGACAGAATTATTCAGTGCCAGCTGATGTTACAGTTATACTGTTCAACGACTTGTCTCTTAATCATGTGAACAACCACTGTCTTGCCACTGTGTGCAAAATCAAGAAAACCGGTAGCAGTGAAGACATAACTCTCCAATATACTGACAGAACAGAGCTCACTATCTTCGGTCGTGTCTCTGGCTAGTTAACAAAGCGGCATTAGAACTGAGCCTTGCTGTACACCAAGGCAGATACCAAGGCGTTGGAAAGGTTTCATCGTGCTGTGAAATCAGACCAGCGATTTTCAGTGATAGATGAAAATACATATTCTCCGAAAAAATTCTAAGCATTATCGTAAGTGGAAAAAGGAATTAGAAATCTGGAAACACACACACACACACACACACACACACACACACACACACACACTTATCTCAACGTCGTCATGATTTTTTTTTTTTTAACAGAAAACAAGTCTCTCTCTCTCTCTCTCTCTCTCTCTCTCTCTCTCTCTCTCTCTGTCTGTCTGTCTGTCTGTCTGTCTGTCTGTCTGTCTCTCTCGTACTGTCTCTCCCTACCTCCTTCCCCCTCTCTACACAGTTCCGAAGAGAAGATACTGTACTATTCATGTTAGTGTGCAAAATATTATTTAAGTGTTCTTTTAATTGAAGTGCAAGTTTTTGCCAGCAATTTATTGAGTTGTTAAGAGTTTAGAATATGACATATAAATCGCAATGATGTGGTATACCTAAAAGTCATGCAGACAAGTTGATATCTACACAAGCGTGTACATTCTCTCAAACTACTTGCTGTTGTAACTGCAAGCTAGTTAGTCGCAGGTGAATTAGACAAAAGAGAACTCTAAGACCTTCCAATATGAATGTAAACTGTGAAAAAGCGGCACGCAGATGATGATGAAAACCAGTGGGTTTGTAAGGTAAGATGAAAGTTTCTGCAAGCAAAACACTAAGGAAAAGTCACTTTAAAAAATCAAATCTAATCCCAAATGAAGCATGAAATTCTGCTCTTAACGATGTCAAATTCTGATGACAAAGACATCGGTAGAAAAGTACCGTTTGGTTGTTCTTCAACACGAATTAGATCATGCAAAAACTGAATTAGTGAAAAACATGAGCAGAACCATCTTCTATACAACCATCTCCTTTTCCTTCCCCAGTCACCATTCTCCAGAACATGACGATTGATATCTTTACGTGTACGCACTTCGCGACGCTTCCTTGAGAGAACCGAAATGGAACTAACTGATAAAAATAATGACGTCTTGCTTTCTTATTAGCCCAATGAGGAGCACAACGGGCAGAGCATTCATTATTCAAATTAAGGCAAACGGAAATCTGCGCCCTTCCTTCCTGGCTGGACAAAAACCGGGCATCAAACGACAGACAAATTGCATCCAGTGTTCATCCGGCGACCGCCAACAAGGAGACCAGCATTCAAAACGTCGGCGATTTGTGGACGCGCGCGAGAATGGACGAGACTTTTTGGACATTCATTCTCTCTCTCTCTCTCTCTCTCTCTTCTTCTTCTTCTTTTTCTTTTCGGTTTTAAGCACACGAGGAGCGTGAAAACTGCACATCAAATGTAGACCAATCAAATTCATTGCTATTTATGGATCTGAATCTGGTCGAAGAGTAACACAGGTCAACTTCATCATGCTCATATTCCCAGCAGCTGTCTGATAGCCAGTTGCGTCTGCATCCGTCACAAATGGCATGGCTTAAGACGCCTGACCATTTAGGAGGCGCAGATTTAAATCCTGGCAGCGCCAAGTCTATTTTTGACAGAAAAAGGGTATTAAGGAGTCATGACCTGGATCGCGTCTGCTCCCATAGAGGAGGACGTGGCGTTCAGGGCCAAAACACTTGCCTGAGAGGGGAGGGGGGAGAGAGAAGAGTTTCTTTTTCCAAACAGTCTTTTTTCCTGATGGTGTACTAGAAAGTACTGACGATACATTTTTAGGCTGCAATTTTCAACCTCCCGTTCCCTCCCTCCTTCACCCCCCCCCCCCCCCCCCTCTTTCTCTCCACAAACAATATTTTCTCTAAGCTACAAAAGATGCATGTCATTGATCCTGACAAATGTACATTCAATATGAGTAAAAATAAACCCCCCAAAACAAAAAAAACAACCCCCCCCCCCCCCCCCCCCCAGCTGAGTATATGTTATGGTCATGTAAAGTAATCCAAACTTTTGGAATAACTTCAACCTCTCGTACTTTCTTTTATACAGCTGTGACCTTGTAAACAACCGAGGGTTGAGAAAACAGCTCGTGTTGTCTGATAACGACAATGTCAACGGAACAGATGAAACAGTTGACTCTGTTATACTTTGTCCAGAAACCCATCGTTGAAAATGCTGATGTGCAAGCGTTGTTTTCCAGTTATCTATTTTTAGACAAATTGGAAAAATGAAGATACAGTCAAGGTAAAAATAATACATACAGAGTTTCAGCAAAAATGATGTTTCGACAAAGCCTTGATCGACGATACCTAGATGGCACGATTCTTATAAGATATCTTTTCTAGAGAGTGAAAAAAAAAGGCGTAGAGATCTCAGTTTATTCCAAAGCGTATGCTAATCCTCTCTGGAACAATGTTTCTATATAAAAGGGTTCTCATTATGGCTTAACTGGTTTGTCTTTTTTTTTTTTTTTTTGCAGGGGGGGGGGGGGAGGGGGGGGGGGTGATGTTGTTTTACACTGTTTTCGTCATAAAATCAGACATGACGTTTTTGCACAATTCAATTTTGTAGATCCAAAAGTGCACCATTTCACATGCACTGTAAGTTCAAGGAAGTGCGTATCCATACATTTCTCGTGAAACCCGAGATTACTGCAAGTATGCTCAAGGGAGAGCACGCTCATGTTCACAAAGTGTGAGTGGTAGGAGGGCAAATTCGGTGTAGGGCTGACGTTTAAAGTAGCTGGAAGCGCACGTAATGTTTTGAGCTTCTGCTGTGTTTCCTCCCCTTTTCCCTTCTTTCTTTTTGTTCCCCCCCCCCCCCCCCCCCCCCCCCTTTCCTTTCTTTCTGTCCGTTCTTTGTTTCCTTGTCCTGCTGTCTCTGTCCGCTCCTGTTCACATTCCTTGCTTTCTTAAAACTATGTCTGTTCCTCTTCTTTCCCCGCACGATCGTTTTCATTGAATTATTCCGTCTGTTTTCTTTCTCTCTTTGTTATTTCTTTCGTCTGTCTTTCCATTTTACATTTGTTTTCACTCGTTACCTTTTTCCCCCCCCCTTTTTGTTGTTTGTTTTTTTTTTTTTTTTTACCCTACCTTCTGTTTTGGTTCCTTGTCAATCTTGTCTAATGCTCAACATTTTCTTTCTTTTTTTTTCTTATTAGAGCAATCACACAGCCATTCACTCAACACAATCGAGACCAGGTTGAATCCGTGACATCACTATCACCTTCATCAAACATTCAAATGATCAAGATAACCTCCGCAGATAAACACAGACATGCCGAGAAATAGGGAAGAATGAATCGTACGCCTGTTTCAAGTCTTCCTCGGTAAGTGATAGGTTGCGGGTGGTGCGTTTTCATCTCAGACTGGAGGCGATAATCGTGGAACCGTCAACTCAACTGATCTCGTTGTCAACGCTTTCTTCCTATTGAACGTAACAGAGATGAACTCCACAGATGCAAGACCTCGCAAGAGGGCTAGCGTATCTTCGCGGCCAGGGATTGAGAGGTGGGTGGAGTATATAAACGGGCATAAGATGAAAAATTCACATTAAAAATTTGCCTGCACTTTCAATCTCTTTTTGCTCTTGACAGGTCAGCGTTTCGATCGTTTTGCGGACGAACCAGAGAATGTTACTATCTTTCCTACACCAGTCACAGAGGGGTCATGTCATTGATCCCAAGGTCCATTGGTCCCAAGGTCCGTTGGTCCCAAGGTCCGTTGGTCCCAAGGTCCATTGGTCCCAAGGTCCGTTGGTCCCAAGGTCAATAAATCTGTGTAATATTACGGTAGTATGTGGCTATCTTGAAAAACACAGTAGAGAGAGAGAGAGAGAGAGAGAGAGAGAGAGAGAGAGAGAGAGAGAGAGAGAGAGTTCCTTTTTACTGGATCCAATGGACTTTGGGACCAACGGACCTTGGGACCAACGGACCTTGGGACCAATGAGCCTTGGGAACAATGAACCTTGGGACCAATGAACCTTGGGACCAACGAACTTTGGGACCAATGGACCCTGGGACCAATGACACGCTCGGACCAATGAACCTTGGGGCCAATGAACCTTGGGGCCAGCGACACGCTCCCGACACAGAACGTTACAACTGCCGGCCATTTTCCTTCGCGTGCGAGAAAGCCCCTGGTCAGTCCAGCGTACTGTCCCTTTACCTCGCCCCACTACGCTGCTAGGGTGTGCTTTGACACGCCAACACTCGCCAAGCAAACGACAGTTCTTGCACCTCGCCTCCACGAAACGCCTCCTCTCTCTCTCTCTCTCTCTCTCTCTCTCTCTCTCTCTGTGGTGGCATGATTTGTGTTCTGATGTATTGCTCAAAGCCTGACGGGTGGTATGTGGAAACTCTCACCATGTTAAAGACTAGACCCAACTCGCTGTCATGTCATGAAATTGGAAAGTAAAGAACAGACAATGCAAACACATTATAATTATGGTCTGTATTGATGGAATATACAGTTCATAAGGCAGTTAAAGTAATATATGGTAGAAAATAAATCGTTTGTCTGAAAGCGGCTGAAAATGCACAGTTCCTTGTGGGTCCTTCTGCTTCTTTTTTTTTTTTTCTTTTCCTTTTTTCTTTTTTTTTTTTTGTTATGACAGAGAGAGAGAGAGAGAGAGAGAGAGAGAGAGAGAGAGAGAGAGAGAGAGACGTAAGGCATCCATCAGAATATTTTAGTGCCATAACACGCACACACAGACTGAGTTAATGAAATCAGTGTGTTGTGGGATTAATTAACCATTGTGTTGTGCTGGCACACACAGACCATGATGATAAAACAACAACAAATTTTATGAAAAAGAAAGCCCTAAGATTGGCAATGAGGCAATATTAACTTCGTGGATCTAATAAAACAATTATCAGGGGAACTCATTCTCCCTTTCACTCCTGTCTCTATGGTTCTGTTATCAGCATTCTCTCCCCATCCCTCATCTCCCATCTCTCAGTTCGTGTCTCCTTTGCCTCTGTCTCTGTCTGTCTGTCTGTCTCTGTCTGTCTGTCTGTCTCTCGCTCTCCGCCCCTCTCTCTCCCTAATCCCACCCTTTATTTCTTTTCGGTTATTTCAGGAGAAAAACGAACGCGGTTCGACAGTAACTAACTGAAAAACAACCAAATCCGGGGGCATATATTCAAAGACACATACGCACACACATGCCGTCATTCAAAGCATGGAAAGGGAGATAGAAAAACTGATAGTCGTAGGATGTTAGGAAAAAGATGCTGGGGTGGAGGAAGGAAGTGAAAGGAGGGTGGAAGTGCTGTAAAGAGAACGGAGTTGGCGTGTGGGGGGTGAGGGTGAAGCTCGCTCGAGCATACGTAGACGCCGAACCATGCTACTGGGGTAGCTCCGAATGAACACGAGACCAGTGTCAGATGCAGGAAGTGTACAGGCTTGGAATCTATGTTCTGAGTGCGTGAAAACTTAAAAGGTAAACAGCGTACAGAAGCCGGCTCCATCCATTCTCAAGCCTGGCAATAAACACACTAAACACATTGTCGTGTGGAGTCTGTACATTTTGATCTGATTATGATGAAGCGGAAAATGAGCTTTTGTACAGGAAAAAGAGCAGTATAGAGGATCTGACCGTAGCATAGAGGATCTGACCGTAGTATAGAGGATCTGACCGTAGCATAGGGGATCTGACCGTAAGCGCATGCAGACGCCGGTATCAAAGCCTTACTACCGTCCCCTGCCAGTCTGTGCTCTAAATCGGTTTAGGGCAGGCCACGGGGAATAAGTACTGATTTTCTTTTTCTGGATTGGCCGGATCCTGTCTCTGCTTCTGATCTGAGTCTTCTGAATACTGCTTCTGTGTTTACTTGCTGTATATTTTGCACAAACGTCAACTGAATCATTACCAAGAAGGCCTGAAAGTGAAAGCCCATGAATTCGTAACATATGTATGAAAAGACGGTATACTTCACTCTGAAATGTACATAAATAGAATCTCACATAAGATACTCGATCGATTAGATTTCTATTGAAGGTGAAGAGCCATAAGTATCGATTTTGTATCAGATGAAATTATTCCTTTTTCTTCAAAAGAGAAACATGAAAAATAAAGCTTCCTGCTCTTAAAAAATCGCCTGTAATTCAAATGTGAAATTTGAACACTATTCTGTAATATGAAATTCCTTTTTGACATTCATGGATGCTCTCTTTTAAAGCCAGCAACAACGTAGAAAGTATCCCGCCGATCCCTCCGTGAAAATGTGTAGGTACAAGACACATTTACTGTGTCTGTCTGGTCCTTGTCATGGGACGAGAGGGAAAGACCATCATCGGTTTCACTGAGATCCCCAGGCCGGAATAGCTCAGTGGTAGAGCGCCGGACTCGTAATCTTGGGGTGGCGGGTTCGAATCTCCGCCGGACCGTTTCGGTACAGGGGGATTTTTCCCTCGGAATTAACATTGGTTCTGACTCCATTTCCCATACAGTCCTCGAATGAGACTGTACACCGAGGTTGCGTGTGTGAACGCACGTACATCTTACACACACGTAAAAATTCCATCACCAACTTTCGGAAGAGAAGGCCCGTTTGGCCGTTGGTATGGATGACACGTTTACACACAGCATGCACCTTCCCCGAAATTGGAGTATGGCTGCCTTAATGGCGGGATAAAAAAAAAACAGCCATACACACAAAACTCCACTCCCTTCATTGGGTAGATGGGATTAATCAGCCTGCGCACGCAGAAGAAGAAGAAGAGATCCCCGTGCAATCTGCCAGTGTCACTGTCTGCCTGGTCCTTGACTTGGGATGAGAGGTAAAGAGGATCACTGGTTTCACGGAGTCCCCGTGCAGTCGGACTGCCTTACCCTGCTGTCTGCAGCAAAGAGCGCGTGTGGGCGGAAGAGTGGTAACACCATCAATGAATAAGTGACAGTTATGAACACAAAGGTGAAACGTAATCTTGCACAGAAACGTGCACCATTTTGTTACATATCTCTCATGAAACACACACAGAGAAACACAGACAAGCACAGACATACCATTTTGTTAGATATTTCTCTTGAAACACACACACACACACACACACACACACACACACGCACACACACACACACGTGCGCGCGCGCGCACACACACACACATGCGCACACACACACACATGCACACACGCACATACACACACACACACACACACACACACACACACACACACACTCACACACACACACACAAGCCTGCAGAATGGGTAGGTAGTGCCCATGTAGTAAGCGTGTCCAGTAACGACAGTGATGTTGGCGTGTTATACAACCTAAAACAAAAGAATGATGGATAACAGAAGAAAGAACAAAGTAAAAAGGAATAACAATGGACTGAAGGTAATAAGACGAGAGAGAGAGAGAGAGAGAGAGAGAGAGAGAGAGAGAGAGAGAGAGAGAGAGAGAGTCTGGACTCAAGATATATATATATATATAGAACCAGCACCAACGTAGAAAGTATCTCACTGATCCATTTATTTACGTTTTCACGGATGGATCGTTGGGATACTTTCTACACTGGTGCTGGTCTTATTAAAACCATATATAATTTCAAGATATATTTCATTCATATTTGGCGAATCGCCCAAAGAAACGTGGACAAACGAAACATATAGTCGCCTTTGTTGAGATTTCCGCCTGCAGTCGTCTCACTTTGCAACTGGATGAAATCAGGCCTCAGCCCATCATGAAGAAAAACGTGAAGATGTAACTGACTGAGATATATAACAGATTCAAAATACAAGCTAACGATGATATAAATGTATTCATATACCTTTCAAGAAGTCACAACATCTCTCATTTCAAATCCTTTATACAAAAACAAAGAAAGATTACGCTCATCTTCAGGTTTAGTCGATGACATTAACAAACTCAGTTAAACGGTAAAGGATGTCTATAATATTTAGGCTCAATTAACTTTTTGCGTAAAGGTTAAAAAGCTGGGCAACAGAGAACAAAATGCACCTCACTTTCTTCGCTTTCAGTACATATGGGACAAACTGAATCGTTGAACATAAACGTTTTGTATCGATAGCGATGTAATGCCAGCCTAGAAAATCCCGAGCCTAGACCTAGTCGTAATATGTTTTAGATGCTATCAATATCTAAATGTAAATAAGGTTTTAAACTGTGGTCACTGCAAAAAGCGCTATAAAGCTGAATCCATCACTAGTTTGAGAGAGAGAGAGAGAGAGAGAGAGAGAGAGAGAGAGAGAGAGAGAGAGAGAGAGAGAGAGAGAGAAACTATATAAAAAAAAAAGGTGACAAAGAAAGAAAAAAAAAAAAAAGAGCAGACAAAAAAAGAACAAGAAACACGACACAAGGGAAAAAAAACAAGGACCCCCCCCCCCCCCCCCCCCCCCCCCCCCCCCCCCCCCCCCCCCCCCCCCCCCCCCCCCCCCCCCCCCCCCCCCCCCCAAAGAATTGAAAAGTAGAATATGAAAAAAAAGGACAATGATCATGCAGAGTACGAAGAAAAACACATGAAGCAGTGCGGTATAAGGCTGGTTTCTACAACAATACGAGACAGACAAGTAAATTTTCGACGAACACGCCTCCTTGAGACGCCGCAAATTACATGCATAAAAATGCACAAACAACATGCCCCGTATGGCTGTCAACAGAAGAACGGCAGTATAAGAAAAGAGAAGTGGAGAAGGGAAGACAACTCGGAAACAGACAGCTCTTTGGACGAAGAAAAAAAAAAAAAAAACAAAGAAGAAAAACAAAATGGCGTCCTGCTTCTGAGGAAGGTTCACCCATGTGTGTGGAACCCAAATAGCCAAGCAGAAGTATGACTAATGACGCGGCTAGAGAACACGTAGGTGGTAAATGACGTAATAGGGACGTAATGCGATATTTTGAGGCTAGCTTTAATGGTGTGATTTTCTACTTTTGTTGTAAAAAAGATGACAGGAAGAATGTTCCGCAAGTGAAAAAAAAAATCTTTGGGGGGGGGGGGGGGGGGGGGGGGGGGGGGGGACGTAATCCTTGAACCCGACGAAGAAAGTAGCCACAGCAGGATCATATTGTTCGCTGAAGCAGGGTGTACTGATCTTGCATAGCAACAGCTCATTACTGGACGTCGGCACTGGGGCCCTCTGTGTGCAACCAGAGTCACCTTCCTCTTCCGTCTGCTCTAAAACTACTTGTTCTTTTAATCAATGATAACCTTTCTCATTGACGCCGAGGAACTGTTTCTGATTTCAATGTTGATAGTGTTCTAGAATTTGTATGTATCCAAATAAACAACAAAAACGAAATTCTTCTTGTTCTCCCATAATGCCGCGGGGAATTGTTGGCGCCTCACACTGAAGACTATTTCACGAAGTTCGTCCGGTTCTGTCAGGTCAATGCCAAGGCTTCGTATCTGCAAATGGTTTCCATTCTGAAAAGCTGCCAGTCTGTCAGGTTTAGGTAAGGCTTCGTATCTGCAAATGGTTTCCTTTCTGAAAAGTTGCCAGGCCATCGATTTTTTTTCTCTTTTTGCATGTGTCTTCCGCTCCATCTCCCTCCCTCAACAATTCACTGGAGGGCTAATTCATCCAAGCCGATGGATCTTGTCACAGGGGTATACAAGCATCCGCCGCCGCCCCCCCCCCCCCCCCCCCTTCTTCACCGTCTCCATTGCACGCCCCTCTCTCCCCTCCGTATTTATCATGGGCTTAGATTTGAGGTTGTCGTCCTGTGTGAAGATCGACAACCATCTCACACGATCGGGATGACCGTCGTAGCAGAGAAATAGACAGTGGCACTGTCTGATGCCATGCCGATAGCACCAGTTCATTCTGGAGTTCAGAATCCATCAAGGTGGTCACCTAGAGTCTCATTCTTTTCATACTGGGCGTCATCAGAGTTGAAATCAGACTTGGGGGTGGGCGCATATAGCTCAGTTGTCAGAGCTCCAGATTCGTGATCCTGGTGATTCTGGGGTTGCGGGTACAAATCTCAGCTGGGCCGTTTCGGTCAGAGCGAATTTTCCCTTGGAGTTGGTGTTGTTTCTGACTCCATTTTCCGAAAAGTCCTTCGAACGAGACTTTAAAAACGAGTTCCTTGTGTGAACGGACGTATAACATCTTGCACATATATAAAAATCATGTAAGCAACTTTCGAAAAAGAAGTCCAGTTTGGCCGTTGGCATGGTCGACACGTATATACATAGCGTGCATCTTCCTGGAAAAAAAAGAAAATCGAAAGAATGAGTGAACAAAATTAAGTGATTGGGACTCGACTGGATGACGCGTGAAAGACTGAACGTAGCGCCAGCAGGCAGCTCTTCAGTCGGCTCTACCCGGGTAGAAAGGCCGTTGTGTAAACGACAACGTGGACTGTAAAGCGCTCGGAGCTTGGTCTCAGGATTGGCCCTGTAAAGGTACACTCAATAATAACAGTAAGGTAGAACACTGAAAATCAGCTGGGTGCTCCAACCAGATGAGCTTTTCAGGTGCCCCCAGTCAGCAGCATCCCGACAAGTTCCCTGTCCAACCAGCTGAGCTGACGCAGGGACAGTGTCACCTACGCAGATCTCTCAGTGGAAAAACTCAAGGGAGACTTTGTCAGCAGGTCTTCAGAGAGAAGAAACCCCTCTCAGAGAAGTGCTTCAGCCCTGAAGTCCTTACACTGTAAGGGGGCCAGGCCGCATCCAGGTCATGACTCCCAGATGCCCTTCTACTGCCAACTTTTTTTTCTTTTTTTTTTTTTTTTTTTTTTTTTTTTTTTTTTCGTTTTCTTTCTTTTTTGTGATCTTTCAGGCGGTACAAATGCACCCTGAACGGCTAAGTCAAGATCTGCAACACGGACGCGGGCAGCCGTGAACACACACTGGCTTGACAGACTTTACTAAAGACACCCACGCCATCAGGCCATGCTCATTTCCAGGATAAAACAGACCCGTTCCAGCAAAGAGCAGGCCATGGCAAAACACTATGGCGCTGAACTCTTAAAGGATAGTCCGCATCTGATGGTTTGCCTCAAAGGGCGCTAAAACCACTCCACGTGTGACCCCCACAGACTGGCCAATCATCTGCCTGCCTACTGGTCTGACAAACCTACAGAAGATTTCACAGCTCAGAGAGAGAGAGAGAGAGAGAGAGAGAGAGAGAGAGAGAGAGGGGGGGGGGGGGGGGGGGGGGGGGGCAGGCGAACCTTAAAAGAGCTATGCCATGCAAACATGATGAGATGCAAGCACAACGACCTCTGGCCTTCTGAAAAGGAGATCAAAGCTCCGAAGACGCAGTGTGGCTGAACAGATTGTCGGACACAGTCCACATTAGTAACGATGAATGTCCTCTCGTCCTGAGAGTCGCACTCAGAAATCAGGCATAGGATTTTGCTGTCTTTTCTTTTCTTTTTCTTTCGCTGTCTTTTTGGGTGGTGAGTGGTGGGTGGTGGTGTGGTGGTGGGAGTGTGGGTGTGGAGTGGAGGTGGGGGTCTAAAAGTGGGGGGGGGGGGGCTGGGGGGGGGGGGGGGGGGGGGGGGGGTGGAGCGGTGGAGGAGAGGGGTGGAAGCTGAATGCAGATCTCTTGATGTATTTTCTTAAAGGCGCGTCACATGCCCTTCTTTGCTGGAAGGGGAAAAAAAAAAGAAAAGAAAAAAAAAGTGACATTTCTTTTCTCCGTTGCGCTGTTCTTTTCTTCTTAATTCGTGTCATAGTTATTCTTCTGGGGGATCACATGCCCACTTTTCGTCGGGTGTGAAAAAAAAAACCAGGGATTTTTTTTTTCTTCTTTACCCTCCCTTTTTTTTTCCCTTTTGCTTCATTCAGTTATTTGAAGAGCATCAAATACCCCTTCTTCATTTGCCATAAGGAGGGGTGAACATTTACATTTCTTCTTTTCTTTCTCCTCTCTGTCTGTCTGTCTGTCTGTCTGTGTCTCTCTCTCTCGGCGCATGAAGCGCCCTTTTTCAGTGGCCAAAAGCTACACACAAAAACTTCATTGTTCATTTTCATTGATCTGTTTCTTTTTAATTTCAGTACGTCACACATGGTCTTCTTCACTGTGAAACAAACAAACAATACAGCACTACACATCACCCCCGATTGTGTTTTCTTAAATGTACTCTCCCCTTCCCCCTCTCTCTCTCCCCTTTCTCATGTGCATTATGCGCTCTTCTCCATTGGAAAAAAAAAAAAAAAAAAGGCGACATAATTACAGTTCTGCTTTCCTTTTTCATTTTTTTTCTTCTTCTTTTTTCTTCTTTTTTTTTCAAGAGCATGGCACGCTCTTCCCCCGTCCTAAACAAAAACAACAACAACAAAAAAAAAAAAAAACAAAAACAACCAAACAATAACAACAACAACAACAAAAGAAAAGAAGGCAAGAACGAAAGAAAAGGCTTCTGATTTGCGTCAATCTTTTTTTTTCTCTTCTTATTTCTTTTCATTTTTTTTTTTGTTTTGTCAGGAGCATCACGTATCATCCTCACGGGTCAAAAAAGGGGACAAAAATTGATTTTCATTTTTTCATGTTTGCTTCTTCTCGTTTTTTTTTTTTTCTTCATTCAACTCTTTCTATGTGACGGAGCATTCGCAGACTTAAGTCACAATTCATCAAGTTGAGCCGTTATGAATAGCCAAGCGCTGAAAAAAAAAAATTGCATGCGACTGGTTTTTTTTCTTCTTTCTAGTGACTATGGGCTTACCTTTCGCGGTTGTTTTCAAATCCCCAGGATTTTAGTTTCTTTTTTTTGTGCTGTTTCGTGAGAGTTTATGATTTTATTTTGTGGACTAATACAGACTTCCAGTAATCAGACCATGGATTGCGATGGCGATTTCAACACGAGTGTTGAGCTAGCGTAACGGCAGCTGACAAGCAAACAAACACAAAACCCCTCTAGATTTGATAGGGTAAAAGAGTTTCATTCAACGAAGCTGGACAAGGTGAGACCTCCTCCAGTAGTCGGGCGACCAGGCTATGAACACAGCAGGAGGAAAGCGTCGGCCTGCGTTGTCTTTCTCTGTTCATTGTGTCATGAAACAAACCGTTGGAATTCTATCCATATATGTACGCATGTACGTATTCATATATACAGATGTTTATTCATTTATACATCTGTTTGCGAACGTACTGATTTGCGTGGATTGTAGCAGGGACATCTTGCGCATTGTGAGTATTCTCATCATTTATTACGTTCATATTTAAAACCTGTCATATTTTTTGTTTTGATTTTGTCCCCCATCACTCTGAATTGAGTGAACTTTGGTTAGAGACATTTTCGCCGCCTGTGTCCATGTGCCTTCGCCCCCACGCATCAAGTGATTCTCCAAACTGTGTTTATTTGGTGATTTACTGAATGATGGATTCATTCATTTGGCGAACTGTGACGAGTTGTACGGAATGTCGCTAGGAACGTTTGGATATGGCCCCGTGTCCTTCTCGCCCTACATCAAGCAATACTCTGAGCCCTCTCTCTCTCTCTCTCTGTGTGTGTGAATGTGTTAACAAAGCGCCAAATTGTGCACAGCGTTGCTTAGGGAACACCATGCTCGCTGTGTGTCTTCTTTTCCATTCATCACAGAATGCTCCAGACCTTTTTGCTGTTGATGCCAACTGCGCCGCCGAATTGCATGGAGCAAACAGCAGGTGCCGACATCCCACGGCCTGCGTGTCTTCTGCCTAGTCGTCAAGCACTGCTCCAGACTTTTTCTTTTCGCTAAAGTGAACAGCGCCCCGTTGTGTGGAATACGAATGGCACTTGGCTGTCCGAGTGTCTTCTTTCTCTAGCAAGGCTCGAAAGTTTTGGGAATTTTTTTTTTTTGCTTGTTGCAAATTCTGCCAAAGTGTGTGGAACATAGCAGTAGGCTGTCTGCCTGCGTGTCTTCTCCACATGCATCAAATAATGCTCCAAACGCGTTTTCGTTTTTCTTTTTTTCTTTTATTTGTTTATTATTTTTTTTCTCGAGTGCAGCGAGTTGTTTGGAATGCAACGAAGGACCACATCTTGTTGTCTGCGTGCCGTCTCCCAATTCATCATGTTATGCTCCGATTTTCCCCCCATGGTAACCAGCTCTATCTGGAATATGGCAAAGGGATACGTTTGACT
>JADBJO010007073.1:97500-120085 GCA_016801955.1 Conus betulinus
ACAGACAGACAGACAGACCGACCGACCGACAGACAGACAGACCGACGACACAGACAGACGACAGAGACAGAGAGACAGAGAGATAGATATACAGAAATATACGCATACATGTACATAGAATGTATAACTTGACAGTTAACCTATTGATATTCCGGGAGCGGAAAAGACTGATGGCACAGGCCATTCCGTTTGATTTCATTACTGAAACAATGTAAAGGAAAAAAAAGGTGAAAGGAAATCAAAAGAAAAGTCTCTCTATCTGTCTGTCTGTCTGTCTCTCTCTCTATCTATCTATCTATCTATCTATCTATCTATCTATCTATCTATCTATCTCTTTGTCTATCTATCTATTTTTAAAGGCAGAGTTGAAGTGTGCGACAGAAAAGAGGACAGTGTTTTTGCTCAGAAATTCCAGAAAGTGAAATCTATACTTAAAAACTGCCAGCTGAGGCACTGATTCCACCACAATGTGTCGCAGTCACGCCATGTATCGCCCAACCAGTGGACAGGCCATGTATAAAGGCTGCAAGCAAGTTGAAATATGAACTATGTCGAACTTCTAATTCCAGCGAATAAAATTCCTAACAAAGGCAATTCAGAATCTGGAAGACGGATGAAAACAAAAACAAAACACGGAAGCAAACAAAGATTATTACAACTCATATTTCAATGAGACTGAATTAAAAGAAAAAAATTCATCTCCTAAAGAAATAAAAATGGTGATTTGCCTATTTGACTCACATGGGATAAATACATGCAACAGCGAGGCGAAAGTCACGGGGAGGGTGGGGAAGGAGATGGGCGTATTGATACAATTTCAACAACAATAATTTCTATAGAACGATAAACTGAAACTAAAGAGGAAACATGTTACAATTTGGGGTGGGTGACCCCCCCTCCCCACCCACCCCGCAAAGAAAAAGGAGGTGTGTGTGTGGATGATATGTTTCCATCTCCATTGAAACCCAATCTTGTTAAAAAAAAAAAGTGGTTCTTTAAACCAAGCACAAGACCTGCAGTGGTCGGCAACACACGCAGAAGCTGCTGACATAGCGTGTTCTCATTTCCAATAACATAGTCATCAAATTATTTCCTCTACCCCCTTGAACCTCCCACATCGCACCAGTCCCCATCTTCCTCCTTTCCTCCGTTCTTTCGTCAGCCCCCCCCCCCCTCCCCTTCCGGTGCCCCACTCTCCCACTCCCTCGTCCCTCCCCCCACCCCCTTCTTTCTTTTTGCTGGCCCATCTCTCTGCTATGAACAGCAGCAGCCTGAAGTGACCTGACCTGTATTAGCTCTGCTCCATTACGTAACGAACACCTGCACACTCCTCCTCTACGTAAAAAGTTCACTCCAGACATTCATTTCAATCAGACATTTTGGCCTCAGTGCCCTTTTTCTTCTTGACTGACGGATTGCCTTGACAGCGAAATGACGTACATATGACGTAACGTTTTTGGGGGAAAACATACATGATGCTTCATTACATTTGATGAAGCCGGTTCCGTTTTTGACCGAGAAGCACCTAATTTTGATCTTTCTGGCAACAGCGGAAAACTTACAATGCATTTTTTTTTTTTTTTTATTTTATTATTTTTTTTTTTTTAGTTTTTGAAAGATCTGTTGTTACATTTGTATTAAAACGGACCATTTCATTTGCTTAAAAAAATGCTTCTTTAGTGGGTTGATTCACCATAATGATAAACTCCTTTGGTCTTGCCTAGTTATGTTTGGGAAAATATGTCTATTAAGTGGTATATCTTAAGTGCCATACTTTAATAGTTCTATGATGTCCATAGAGATTGTATTAAATGGTCTGATTTTGATGGAATGTAACTTAATATTGGTGACAATAATATTTGCATTCAATATCAGTTAACACGTCTTTTCCCAATACATGAATGTGTTGCTGAACTATACATTGAAGAAAATCTATGAAGATAATGACCGTTCCTGAGGAAAAATGTCTTCTGTGGTATTTTGGCAAACTGGTCACTCACCTCGCTGCCAGGAATGCAAACATGATCTGGAATCGAACCAGACTGAACAAAAAGAGCCTGAAACAGTGCTGCTAAACTCGTGTTTCTTGACAGGGAAATGGGAAGAAAAGGCCAAAGAGAGAAAGGAATGAGTACAAAATGATCACAGTGGGAAGAAATCTTTCAGACTATGCCTGAGGATTCAGCGATTCAAACTATGCCAGCGCCCTGGGTGGTTGGCTGTACTGTTACATGGTCCAAGCACTGAGTCACATCAGTGCAGACAGCTGCTCCCTATGAGACCTCTCAGTAGATCCGACGTTAACATGGCCCTACACCCATGGAATGTGACGGAGACACACATCATATAAATCTGTGGTATTCTCAGCACCGTAGGGAAAAATCAATATAACCAACCAACCACACACACACACACACACACACACACACACACACACACACACACACACACACACACTGCTGCCTTCAACCACGAAAAAAAAAAAAAAAAAACAAAGGAATATGCAACAACGAAGTAGAGAGAGAGAGAGAGAGAGAGAGAGAGAGAGAGAGAGAGAGAGAGAGAGAGAGACAGAGAGAGCATGTCAGTGCATATGTCCATTTTCTCACTACAAGCGTATTGCGGTCTTCTGTATTACATGCCTAATCATTCACAATTGGAGTCCATCTTTTACTATCTATAACCTCTATGATTATGCATAAACTATAGTACCAATTCTTCTTGTTATAGTTCTTGATATAATCTCCATCCCTCTCTGTATGTCTGTTTGTCTTTTCTGTTTGTTGTCTGTCAGTTTGTTTATCTGCCTGCCTGTCTGTCTGTCTGGCTGCCTCTCTCTCTCTCTCTCTCTCTCTCTCTCTCTCTCTCTCTCTCTAACTGCAAGAGTTCCATTCTAATAATTTTAATCCATAAAAAGGTCAGACGTATTTTTGAGAAACAGTCAATTTTAAAGATCTCTCTCTGCTTCATTTGATGGAAAATATGAACAACATTTCAAATTTAGATAAGGTCGAAGCAGTAATTTCCAGACCGAACGGTCATCAGCACTGTGTATGAAGAATAACGATACTAAAAGCTCATTGAGATATTACCCATCTTCTTTTCCAGAGAGAGAGAGAGAGAGAGAGAGAGAGAGAGAGAGAGAGAGAGAGAGAGAGAGACATGAAGAGAAAACAGTGATTTTGCATTTGGATTTCCGACTGTTGATATTGTGCAGAGAGCAGAAAAGGCAGAGTAGTCGGAAGAGTTTAAATCGAGAGAGAGAGAGAGAGAGAGAGAGAGAGAGAGAGAGAGAGAGAAGCAGAAGAAGAAGAAGAGGAGGAAGAAGAAGAAGAACAAGGAGGAAAAGACAAATTCGAACGTGTATTGAAAACAACCAAAAGACATCCATCAATGACTCACCTGGAGTTGTGCTGGTCGCAGCGCTGACACGGAAGATTTCTGCCCGCCGCTCAGTGACGCAGACATCGCCTGTGACGACAGCATCAGCAACGTCATCGCCGTGAAGAAGATAAGAGCGAAGGAAGACATCGTTGATAGATTGAAGGGGAGGAGGAGGACTGGTCTCGTTTTCAACTTTGAAATTTAACTTTGGCAATTTGCTTCGCCGGTTTTTTTTTTGTGTGTGAAAGTTGGAAGTTTTCTACCAAGTTTTGAAAGTATGTTATGAAGTTTGGTTAAATGGTTTAAATCTTAAACCTGCTAGAAACTGTTCGAAAAATGTCTTGGCTGCTGATTTTAGGAGTTGGCTAAGTTCTGTTCGTTTCGCCTTCAGAGCAGTTCCGAGTCTGGCACTAACAGGAGGAGACCAGTGGTTCTATGCAGCGGCTGAACTCAAAGAGAAAGACTTTGGAGGAGAGAACAGGTAATGAAAGCCAGGATCGAGTCAGGAAAACCCGGAGAGTCATTACCCATAAATGGTCGCCCGACGCGCGTGCCGGCGCTACTTCAGCACCGAACCAGCCAACCAGCGCGCAGATGACAACCGCTCGTGGGACCACTGACGAATCAGAGAGGCGCGCGCGCACTCTCGCGTGTGGGAGGTAAGCTCAGTGGCTTAAATTTTCGTCTGCTTCCTCTTGGCCAAGGCTTGGATAGCTTGGGTGCCTTGTTTGACATATTGTATCGGATATCAGCCGTGAGTTCTCAAATGGGGTCGTGATGAGGTGGTAGCTTTGGATAGAGCTAGAGCTTTAGGCGCGGGCCGGAAGTGCGGGCAATGGGAACTATTGGTAGATCATTTCTGATAATAATTATGGTGGAGTTGGGATTCAGATCAGTGAGGTAAATCAGTTTTGATCATAATCATTGTCTCGTTCCTCAGCTGCACATGACTGTCTCCCTCTCCCCTCCCCTCTCCCCACCCCACCCTCTCGTCCTCTTTCTCAGCCGCCTGTTTGTTTCCATCGTCTGTCCATTCGCATTTTGTCCACGGGTGCCTCATGTGACGGTTAAAGATGTAAACGGAAAAACAGGCCAACCAGACAGGCAGGGAAACAAGTATACAACTAACCGACCTTCAACTGAATCTCTTAAAATAATAAAGAAAAAGTTCTTGTCACCTGTTAATTCACTTGCCTATAGAGTCCCCTGGTTTTTTTATTTTTTATTTTTTTTTTTTGCTTTTTGGTTGTCATCATCATCATCATCATCATCATCATCACCATCATCATCATCATGTTCTCCCCCCCCCCCCCCCCCCCATCACTCCCCCGTCCTATCTCTCTGTCCTTTATTCTCTCTCTCTCTCTCTCTCTCTCTCTCTCTCTCTCTCTCTCTCTCTCTCTCTCTCTCTCTCTCTCTCTCTCTCTCTCTCTCTCTCTCTCTCTCTATCTCTCTCTCTCTCTCTCTCTCTCTCTCTCTCTCCGGGTTTCGTCTCTCTCTGTCTCTGGCTCTCTGTGTCTCTCTCTGTCTCTCTGTCTGTCTCTGTCTCTCTCTCTCTCTCTCTCTGTGTCTGTCTCTCTGTGTCTCTCTCTCTCTGTCTTTCTGTCTGTCTGTCTGTCTCTATCTCCGTCGTCTGTCTGTCTGTCTGACCCCCGTCCGTCCGTCCGTCCATCTGTCTGTCTGTCTGTCTGTCTGTACTCCCCCCCCTCTCCCCTCACTCAATTTTCTTGGCAGTAGCACCTCAATGAAAATTGCAGTGTTTTTATCCACGCCATCCTGCCACTCAGTCTCCAGAAGTTTCCATTCCACTCCAGTCTGTGAATGCCACAAAATGCAGCCTGCTGCAGAGCTACAAAATGCAACCTGCTGCAGAGCTACAAAATGCAGCCTGCTGCAGAGCTACAAAATGCAGCCTGCTGCAGAGCTACAAAATGCAGCCTGCTGCAGAGCCACAAAATGCAGCCTGCAGTCTACTGCAGAGCCACAAAATGCAGCCTGCTGCAGAGCTACAAAATGCAGCCTGCTGCAGAGCTACAAAATGCAGCCTGCTGCAGAGCTACAAAATGCAGTCTACTGCAGAGCTACAAAATACAGCCTGCTGCAGAGCTACAAAATACAGCCTGCTGCAGAGCTACAAATGCAGCCTGCTGCAGAGCTACAACGTGCAGTCTACTGCAGAGCTACAAAATGCAGTCTACTGCAGAGCTACAAAATGCAGCCTGCTACAGAGCTACAAAATGCAGTCTACTGCAGAGCTACAAAATGCAGCCTTATTCGAGCTACAAAATGCAGTCTACTGCAGAGCTACAAAATGCACCTACTGCAGAGCTACAAAATGTACCTACTGCAGAGCTACAAAATGCAGCCCGCTGCAGAGCTACAAAATGCAGTCTACTGCAGAGCTACAAAATGTACCTACTGCAGAGCTGCAAAATGCAGCCTGCTGCAGAGCTGCAAAATGCAGCCCACTGCAGAGCCACAAAATGCAGCCCACTGCAGAGCTACAAAATGCAGCCCACTGCAGAGCTACAAAATGCAGCCTGCTGCAGAGCTACAAAATGCAGCCTTATTCGAGCTACAAAATGCAGCCTGCTGCAGAGCCTAACAGATGTGACAGGTTCCATTTACTGACGGTCTTTGGACTTCCACGCTCATAAAATGCGTTTTTTTTCACTTATTCTCAGTTAAAACCACCCTTTTCACTATGAAAACTGCATCATAATTACCTTTTTTGCCTATCTTTTTGAAACTTTTTTTTCTGACAGCTACATCTCTTTTGAAACTGGGATCAAAATTTTCCCACAGATGTGCGGCTGCGCAATATACTTGAAACATCACAACTGAGAACGAGCAGAAATTGACTGAGACATATTTATTACCACTAGCCAACTTTGGTTTTCTTAAAACAACAAATATCAGGCCAGTAAATGATATAACAGTACTTACACTACACTGTTTGAAACTTTTTTCTCTCTCCACTGAGTCAGATTGAGCACCTTGCTGAAGAAATGTTCGTAAATGAATTCCTCATTATCATTGTCAGGAACATTTGAGTGGCTCTGAACAACTGTTTAAACAGGCAGCACGGGTGCCTGTTAATATGGCGAGAACCCTCGAAAACCCATGAAGTCAAACATAACTCTTTCTCCATTACAACGTTATTTTGAAGTCACTGGGTAACGTCCATGACTTTTAAGAATATTGCAAAACATTCATGGTTTTTTTTTTTTTTTTTTTTTTTTTTTTTTTTTTACTCATCATAGATATTCAAATAAAACCATTATGAGTCTTATTGTGTTGAAATCCATGGATAAGCAAAATAGTGTGGTGAATATAACGCGGATGAATACCAGATGTGCGGAGAAATGCAGTACCGTATATTACAATTCAAAGGATGGCAAGTGGGGGCGAAAACAGCTCAGTGGTAGAGCGCTGGGCTCACGATCTTGGTGATCCCGGGTTGCAGGTTCGAATCTCCGTCGGGCCGTTTCGGTACAGGGGGATTTTTTCCCTCGGAGTTAACATTGATTCTGACTCCATTTCCCATACAGTCCTTCGAATGAGACTATAAACCGAGGTTCCGTGTGTGAACGCACGCATAACATCTTGCACACACTTAACATCCCATCACCAACTTCCGGAAGTTTGGCCGTTGGTATGGATGACATGTTACACATAACATGCATCTTGCGTGAAAAATGAAAAGAGAATAAAGGAACAAAGGAAACTGAGTGAACGATAGTGAATGATACTGACTGGATGACACGGGAAACGACTAATTGAAGCGCCGGCTGGCAGCTCTTCAGTCGGCACTACCTAGGTAGGCAGCCCGTTGTGTAAACGACTGTGGATTGTAAAGCGCTAAGAGTTTGGTCTCTAGCCGAAGATAGGCGCTATATAAGTATTGATAATAATAATGGTAAGTTTAATTCCGAGGCTTTAAAAGACTGACTGGGAAAGAGGCGTCGGTGAGCCCCTGAATCCCAATTTTATTTTCCCAAGAGCTGTCTCTGCTGTATTTCTCATATCAGACTGATTGACTTTATGCTTACAAACAACTATACGGATTTTTCTTGTCTTTGCGAGTGATTTTCCCCCTCTTCTGATCCACTAGTCAATCATACGACCCACTTAACCGAGCATCGAGATAATAAATCTGTTTATTTCACAGTTGCTAACGTTAACAAAAAATGATGACGCAGAAACATCAACGGCTGTAAGTTGGCTTTTGCTGTTCTTTTCACTATTCTTTAGAGAATCAAGACGGTGGACCTTTATGCCAATGTTTCGTTCTGGAATATGTATAGTTTCTCCATCACACACACACACACACACACACACACGCACGCACGCACGCACGCACGCACGCACGCACGCACGCACGCACGCACGCACGCACACACACACGCACGCACGCACGCACGCACGCACGCGCGCACGCACACACACACACACACACGCACACGCACACACGCTTGCACGCACGCACGCTCGCGCGTACACACTCACACTCACACACACACACACACACACACACACACACACACACACACACACACACACACGCACGCACGCACGCATGCACGCACGCACACACAAACATACACACACACAAAGTTCAGAGCTAAACAACACACACACACACACACACACACACACACACACACACACACACACACACACACAGTTCAGAGCTAAACAATTGGTTGTTTCATATGTCGCACAAAGCTGCTTTAACATATCAGAGTAGTGTGTATAAACTATGATTATGTCACAGAGCTGCCAACACATGCCAATCCAAAACAACGGAAGAAGTGATTTTTAAAAAAAATCTAGAATGAGCGTGTTGCCAGATGAAATGACCACTCATCTTTTGCTGGGGTATTCTCGTAACACCTGCTTGGACTGAAAAAAGCTTACAGATTTATTACTCTTTTCTTCTGACACGTAGAGTAAAAACGAAACTGTGCTTACTTCGCCACTCTCTTCTTTTAGTACTGTCCTGCTACTTTGCTTCAATCGATAATGCAGGTTTGTCTTCTGAGAGTTGCTCCCCTTTTCTTTCCCATGCATCGTTGCTGTCACCACATCTGCTCGGGGAAATCAACAGTTTTTCAAGCAAATTGCAGAATTAGCACGATTTTCTTTGGGCATACCGTGACTACATTTGATGGGACGCAAGATACTGCCTTTTGTGTTTTTGTTTCTCTCTTATTTCGGCCAGGGCCAAGACTCACGCTCAGATCAAATCACAAATACTTATCAATACCACTCCCCTTCTTTCGCCATGACACAATCAATATTTTTTTTACCCCGTTGTTTGCAGGCCATTCCTGTCTCCCTTTCCAAGCCATATCAGGATATTTTCATACTTTGGGGCTGATTTATAATTTGCTATTTGAAGTTGCAGCCACTGAAGAATAAGTGCTCATAATGGACATAGCGTCTGTACACCAACGTCTTCCATACTGATGGTCTCCAGGCTTTATCTAAATTGAAATACTGCTGATGCTGGCAACCTCGTTCTCGTTTTACTCGACTTCTGCGCCGCCTATGACAGCAACAACCACGGAATGCATCTCCTAATGCTGTTAGGTAAAGTTGATGTCTGAAGATCTGCACTTCAGAGGTGCACCTTTTATCTTTCTGAGAGGTTTCAACAAGTGATGGTTAACCTGGTAGTGTTCTGTGACCCTCTGCTGTCCCTTGGCGTTCCTCAAGGATCGCTTCTTGGTCCGACCCTGTTCTCCCCGTGACAGCTCGGTCTGTTGATTGAGCGTTAACCACCGCATCAGGAACTGTTCATCGATGGTACTGATCTCTTCCACTCTACGAAGCCAGACCGGTGTGAAGTTGGAGCTGCCATCCTGAACTTCAAAGCCTGTTGTCATGCAGTGAGGAGCTGGATGCCTGCTGATCAACTTCCTCTGAATGATGAAAAGTCTGAAGTCATCTGAAGTTATAATATGTGAACCACCCTTTCATCAGCTCCTCCCCCTCCCTCCGTCCCCCCAAAAGGACTAGGCATTTGTCCTTTGCCTTCTGCAGACTTTTAGACTTTCATACACTCACCCTTCAAGTTTCTGTACCCGATTAGCACGGATTTCATGGCTATCTGCGCAGGACAGGAATCATGATTCCGGATCCTCCATCTTGTCGAGCTTGTCATGCAAGTGTTTTCTTAGAAGTCATGATTCCGGATCTTCCGACTTGTCGAACTTGTCATGCAAGTGTTTTCTTAGAAGTCATGATTCCGGATCTTCCGACTTGTCGAACTTGTCATGCAAGTGTTTTCTTAGAAATCATGATTCCGGATCCTCCATCTTGTCGAACTTGTCATGCAAGTGTTTTCTTTCGCCCCTTCCTCTTCCGAACGAATCATTATAGTCTGTTTCATGGATTTCTTTGACATCATTTCCATTTTGCCTGACAGCAGTCTACAAATAAGACTTTACACTTACACTTGCTATAGGCATTCTGTCTCTCACCCCAAAGCAACGATTAAAAAAGTTTTCATAAAACTTACAGCAGTGATGACAGTGACGACTTCATTCCAGAGAGAATGTTAAGTACTTACTAAATCTGCCCTTCGCATAAAAACCCTGACATGTGGAAAGTGAATGGGGAGATCGGACCATAGTCATTGTTACATACCATCTACACAATTTTCCTGTACCCGATATCATTCACAGCAACTTCTTTATGCCACAACATGAATGACAGCTGAGGAAAAATGTCCGCATGCCTCTGCGTGTGGTCTTTCAGCGGGACGAGGCCTTAAAGAATCAGCTTGTTCGGTCGTCGACGTGCATCTGCACCAAGCGCGTCTCCTTCGTTCCTTGCAGCGTTCCTTTGTTCTGGGGGACCTTACGGCAGCCAGGTGGCAGTACGGTCCAGGTCCTCCTGCCGGTCCACTGCTGAGACACGTCCCCGTCTGCGGCAAGCTGTTTATGGGAGAGACACACAGGTTCCTGACAGACCATTTTGGGGAAAATCCGTTGTTGATGAAGGCGAGGAAGACAAGCCTCATAAGCCCGTGTTGCATTGAACATGCCATACATATATGCCCATGCCAAAAATGGTCGTAGTGTGTTAGAACACCTTCATCGAAGCCTGCTGACCGCTGCATCGTCAACTGACTCAGGAGTGCCGCGTCAGCTGACCACCACGCCCTGGAGTTTGCTGACTTCATGCTTTTAGCAACAATTTCCCCCCCTTCTCCTTTTCCCTGCCATTTTTATCCCCTCCATCCCCTTCCTTGATCTCCCCCCATCCCCTCCCCATGCCAAAGAAATGTACGCGCCTCTTTGCAGAGCGCACCCTCCCCCTCCCTCCTCACCCCTTCATCCCGGTCCCCCTCTCTCTCGAGCCATTTTTTTTCTCACCAGAGCGTATCGTGTTCATGTCTGTCTGTCACAGTATTTAATTGGGAATGACTGTCTTTTCTTTCTTTCAAACTCTGCTTCCTTCTAACTGCGCTGAAAATATTATAGGTCTTAAATCCTTAGAGCACTTTATGTGAAGGGCTAGTAGGCAGATCACCGCTCAATTTACAGTGGTGAAGAGAGAGAGAGAGAGAGAGAGAGAGAGAGAGAGAGAGAGAGAGAGAGAGAGAGAGAGAGAGAGAGAGAGAGAGAGAGAGAGAGTTGGGGGGGTGGGTGGGGAGGGGAACGCGTGACTCGTCTCACAGACCTTCGATCTTTCTTCTGTCTTCCTGTGAATGTATGCTTTCTGTTTGTCATTGCTTTTTGTTCCCCAATCCGTTTCCAGCCTGGCTTCTCTCCTCTCTCTTTATGAACTCTTCCTGACCCGAATCATTTTTTTTTTTTCTACGGTACAAAATTGGTTTTTTTGCAATGTCACATGTTGATCAATGGCCGCATCTATTCTATCTTATGTTTCAAACTTTTCACTTATAGGTCACAAGTTATATTTTTCATTTGTTGGTTTTATTATTATATCGTCGCTTCTTTATATTTCATGAATGATATAATTATACATTCGTTCACCTTTCCCCATAGTCTGTTCTCTCCCTGTGTTCTTTTCCAAATCCTTCTTTTCCTTTTCCCGTTTGTACCCCCCCCCCCCTCCCCTCGCACCGCAAACCCTTCTCTCTCTCTCTCTCTCTCTCTCTCTCTCTTGTCCCCCCGTCTCCCCCCCCCCCCCCCCCCCCCCCCCCCCCCCCCCCCCCCCTGAAAAAATCTGTTTGAAGTCTGTCTTGATCATATGCTGTCAAAATGTTTTTGAGAGAATCGTCGTGGAATGACTTTATTTATCATCTTTTCCTTTGTAACATTCTGATGAAATTCACAATGAGCGAAACATCATACCGCCCCCCCCCCCCCCCCCCACTTTTTTTTTTTTTCGCATACTCCTGCTTGACTGATTATGTTCATTGTAACATTATAGTCAACATTTTAGTTACTGTCGCAGCTTCAATAAGTGATAACCATACTTTTGAAAGAGAAACTAATTAGCGTGCAATCACTAATCTTCTCAAATTCGGCGCACCTGCATTTTCTGCTGTTTCTTGGTTTTCTGTTGTCCTGAATGCTGTATATCTTGCTTGAGGAGACCAAAGAGGTTGAAATGCGTTGTGTTTTGTCTTCTGATTTGTTTGTCCTCTTTGTCTGGCTGATTAATCATAATTTTTCTTTAAAGAAAAAAAAAATTTCAGTTTCTGCCTACAGTCACCTGACTATGAAATTAGTTTTGATGACCTCACGTCGGAGTTCCACAGTCTACTCACAGGGTCGCCGTTCTCATCCTTTTGTAGTCTTGCCAACTCGATGGACAGGTCGGCAAACTCGGGACACACAAACAAAAAACAATGATCATCGCTTGGTGAAAGTCAGGAATGAATGTAATGTGGGATTGTTTCTAACAAAGAACTGAATGGAAGTTCGAAAAAAGAGCACAAAATCAAAACATCTGCACGTGCGTACGAGAATGGCTTCACATCATTCAGAAAAGTTGTTTTGTTCCATGTTAAATATTATATTAATATTATACCGTGCTTTAGTTGTTGTTATTTTTCTGTAAGGGCGGATAAATGTTCTGCGTTATTGCAGTTGGAAATTGAGTGTGGACAACAATTCTATCTTGATGCGTTTGACAGTCCAGTGTGGAAAACTGTGTTTTTTTTTACTTTTTTTTAATCTCCTTTTTAATCATATTTTAAAACTATATATATATATATATATATTTCATGACTGTTCGAAATTAAAAAAAATAAAAAACACTAAATACAAACTACTACATTCACTCACTTTATCGTTCTTGTGCCCGGATGGAGGCGCTTCAATCAACCCGACTGTTTTGAATTTAGGCCTACTGATTTTCCACTCCAGTGGAACAGCGGCTTGATCTAGCAAGCAAATGCTCTATTCATAGAGTCGCAAATTCTGATCCATTCTGATATTTGATTCTGACAATGTCTGGCCATTCATTTTAGTGTGCCCCCCCTCCCCCCATACCATACCCGTTATGCCTTTTTTTTTTTTTTAATCCCTCCATTTTCCCCCGCCTGTTTTTCTTTTGCATTTTCTTTTCCTTTTTTCTATCTTTCTTAGTTTTTTTTTTTTTTATAGGCAGTCTCTTTCTTTCTTTTCTTTCTTTTTTTTCCCCCAACCTACACATTGAACATTCAAGCCTGCATACACGTGTACACGAGCGCCCACTAACGCGCACGCTCAACACTTCCATTCATGCCCACTTCCAACGTGTATTTGATTTTTCTAGCGATGGACAATGTTTTTTTTTTTTTCCGTTTTTAATAATGTATTCCTTTGATTACAGAGGTGTCTGGGTTTTTAATTGCTCTAGTGTATGTTGCGATTTGTTTGCCTGTTTCGTTTTCCTTTCTCACTGATTCCATTCACACACACTGCATGCTGTAGACACGTGAGAATGTCAAAAGAGAAGAGAGGAGAGTCCGAAAGGGAGAAGCAGGGAGAGACGGAAACCAAAAGACGGAGAAGTAAGCCACGAAGGAAGGGGGGAGGGGGGCCAAAGGAGAGAGAAAGAAGGGAGTAAGGGCTGAGAAAGAGGAAAGGTAGAAAGGGAGAGAGAGTGAGTACGTAGAGAGAGAGGAGAGAGAGAGAGAGAGAGAGAGAGAGAGAGAGAGAGAGAGAGAGAGAGACGGGAGAGAGAGAGAAGAGGAGAGAAAATTCGCAAATTCTGATCCATTGTGATGTTTGATTCTGACAATGTCTGGCCATTCATTTTTAGTGTGCCCCCCTCCCCCCCCCCCCCTCCCCCCCAATACCGTTATGTCTTGATAAATTCAATTTTACACACTAAGTGATAAGGCCTATTCTTTTCTTTTCCAGTCTTTTGAATTCAGGTCCAAAACGAATACCCTTTACGCTTGACATTTGAAGTGAATATTCCACTTACCCATCCACTCTCCTCCTTTTTGCTTCATTGACGGGTCTTCGCTGCATGTTGAGAGCTTATGTCTGGATGCTAGGCCTGTGGCGTGTTTCTAAAAAAAAAAAGGCATATAAGTTTTTAAGAGAGAATTTATATGGGCGCCTTTCCCCGGCCGGGGACCGAGCTCTAAGCGGCTCTTGGTTTTACAATCCGCATTCTCATTTACACAACGGGGCTGCCTACCTGGGTAGTGCCGACTGAGAGCTTGCCTGCTGGCACTTCGTTCAGTCGTTTCCCGCATCATTCAGTCAATATCGTTCATTCAATTTAACAGCTCTTTCATTCTTTGGATTTTTTCACGCAGAGTGCACGCTATGTGTAACATGTCAACCACAAAAAACCAACGGCCAACTGGTCTTCTCTTCCGAAAGTTGGTGAAGGGGATTTTACGTGTGGCAAGATGTTTTGCATGCGGTTCACACACGGAACCTCGGTTTAACTCCCACCTCTTGTGCCCGTGCCCCCCCTCCCCCGTTCCCCCCTCCCTGCCCCCCATTAGTGTTTGATGTGTGTGCCCGGCCCCCCTCCCCCCCCCCCCCCTGCCCCCCCCATCCCCCCCCCCCCCCGAAGCGCCCTACAGCGGCCTCCCCCGACTCCCAAGCCCCCCCATCACCCACAGATTACGATCCGGCGCTTTTACCAACCGATCCTGTTCTGCTTTGTCCCCCCCAATAGCAATTTGTTTATATGAAAGAGATAATGCAATCAGTTATAAATCAGGTGATTAAGGCCCTATTGTCTTCCATAAAACCGTCCACAGGAATTGAAGCGTCCAAAAACGAATACCCTTACTTGACATTTGAATGAATAGCCATCTCCCAGCCACCCTTCTCCCTCCTCTGCTTCTGACTCGTCTCTTCTCTGCTCGTCTCAGAACTCTCGTCTGGGTGCTCTGCCGCCCTCGTGGTTTCTAACCTCTCTCATATAAGTTTTTAAGATGAGATTTATATGGCGGGCGCCCTCTCCTTCCCCGGCCAGACCGCTCAAGCGGTTTACTCCGCCTTCTCATTTTACACACAAATGCTGTAATGGTGTGGGAGTGACCTACATGAGTGTGCCTGGAACGGGCTCTAGTCAGAAGAGTGGTTTCCGGCTGAACCTGGTGGTCAACATATGGTCACTTATAGACGGGAACACTAGGGCACTCTATTCAACGTCTTTGGACGTTCGCACATTGTTCAGTGTGCGCTGATTGTGTAACTGTCTCTAGAAGACTTTTAAAACTGCGCTTTTTCCTAAAGTCAATGGGAAAATCGATTCTACTAATGTGGGCCATAGCTTGTTTCTATGTCGTTTACGCCACGTAAATCTTTTATCGGTCTTGAAGTCTCTTCGAATCACTGTTTGGAAACCTTCTCGAAACAGATGTTTTCTTTTAGACCCCCCCCCCTTCTCCTAATCCCCCCCCCCCCCTCTAATCTTCTTGACCGAAGCGATAGAGTCGGACTTTTCGAACGTTTGCAATCCAGGAGGGAGGATTACGAGTCTTTTTTCTTTAACAACCGAGCTGTTCTGGCCCCCAATAAAACTTTGTTTATATGAAAGGAGATAAGGCATCAGTTATCATCATGCTGGAATGGCTTTAAATCGCCAGTCTAAACTCTCCACAGGGAGTGAAGCGTCTCTCAACTCCTTTCCCTCTCTTTAATCTTCTCCTCTATCTCTCTCGAATCTCTCTTTCCTCTCTGGTTTCTTGTGTTTGTGACGATTCACCTTCATTCTGTAATGGAGTTGAGATGTGATCCTACGAAGTGTTACTGGACGAGCTCTTAGTCAGAATCATTTCGACTCATGCTGACCTCGTGTCAGAATGGTCCCTTATAACGGAACAAGCGGAGCACTATCCATTCTAACGTCTTAACATTGGTCTTGTGCGCTGAGTTTCTTCTAAAACTTTTTAGGCCGCTATTCAGAAAAAATCGAATCATTACTGGTATGCAGCGATCGATGGTCGGTAGAACATTTTTCTTCAGTTCACTTTGAAGACCTGTTTGGTGTATATGGTACTTTCTCATGAGGAAAGGCTGTGAGAGAGAGCTGGGAAGATGGTAGCACTCACTGCGATGATGGAATAAATTGCCCTGTTACAAACTCACATAAGGACCGGACACACACACAACCCACAACACACACACACACACACACACACACACACATATATATATATATATATATATCTGACCACAACAACTCGGAAAGCAAGCGGACTGTACGAGAGACGACGGCCTTGCCGCGCTAAACAACAATCCAAGAACCATCGAAAACAAGAAAAAAGAACTATGCAAAATTTTCCAAAACATCACTTAAAAAATCACCATCGAAGCAAACAGAAAGGTAGTGAACTACTTAGACATAACACTTGACCTGAACAACCACATCTATAAACCATACAAGAAACCTACCGACACACCCATTTATGTAAACATCAGTAGCAACCACCCACCATCTATACTAAAAAACCATACCCCATGGCATAAACAAGAGATTATCTAATCTGTCACATAATGAAAGAGTATTCAACAACGCAGCAGCAGAATACCAAGAGGCATTGCAAAAAAGTGGTTACAGCTACAAACTACAATACAACCCAACAAACACATGAACAAAAACAAAAAAGCAGGAAAGGAAAATCACATGGTACAACCCCTCCATATGATGGACGAGTAAAAAAAAACGTAGGGAAAGAATTTTTCAAAATTTTGACAGCATCCTTCCCAAAAGAACACAAATTGTCCAAAATATTCACAAGAACACCATCAAACTATCATATTCATGCATGCCTAACCTTAAAAACATAATTGATTCTTCCAACAAAATGAAAAGCAACACAGCAAAGAAGGGTGAAGAAAGGAAATCCTGCAATTGCACTAAAAAAGAACAGTGTCCCTTAAGCAACAAATGCCTCTATAACAACATTGTATACCAAGCCACTGTGACATCAGAAAATGATAAAGAAACATACATAGGGGTCACTGAAAATCACTTCAAAACCAGATATGCAAACCATAAACAGTCATTCAACAAAGAAAAATACAAAAACCAAACAGAACTGAGCAAATATATTTGGAGGCTTAAAGACAAAAAAATAAACTATAACACATTCTGGAAAATCATAAAAAGGGCATCACCATACAATGACATTTCAAAAGATGCAACTATGTTCAACAGAAAAATGGTTAATACTATGTAAACCATACTTAGCAACCCTAAAATACTAAAGTAGAAATAGTAAACAACTGCAGGCACAAATGGAAATCGTTGTCAGCAAACGCACCCTGAACTGTAAAACACCGAAAAACCGAACAACACGTGCAGCCAATCCGCACGTGCAAACAGTGACATCAGGCCATATAACACCGGCAGTAGGCGACCCAAAACCATCCTGAGGGAGCCTGCGCTCGAAACAGATCTGTTGATTTTAAAACTTCCTTTTTACCATCCTATTTTAAACACATATATATATATATATATATATATATATATATATATATATATATATATATATATACTGACATCATAACTGATCATAGGACACACATAACAAACCACAAGTATTGCAACTTCAACAAAATTACCAAGATGTGCTCCGAATTTAAACACACACACACACACACACACACACACACACACACACTCAAAAAAACACGCACACACACTCACACACACACACACACACACACACACACACACATACTCTCCTCTCTCCCCCCCCCTCCACACCCCCCCCCCCCCCCCCCACACACATACACACGGGTACGCATGCACGCACGCACGCACGCAAGCATTTACGGTATCAGATCAGGTGTTTCTAATACGAATCCGATTCCTGAAAACGACAGAAATTTTCACGCGCTTAGAAGCCGTTCCCCAGCCCACATCGAAAATTCCAGTTTGGCCGACTTCCCTCGGGTTGTCACTAAGTGTGCTGCTGCTTTTTCCTGTTTCCCGTGTTCAGTCTGGACATCAAGGATCTGAAACGTACGTAATCTACTCAATGTTCTCTGAGGTTCCTCGCTGTTTGAGGAGAGCAAAGTGGTATGTTGTGTCATAAATAGGGCGGCTTGTGAACGAGTTTTCTCTCCGGATTCGTTCTCTGCTCTGCATCTTTGAGGGAAACTGAATCTCGTTTGGCGGTTTTTTTTTTTCTTTACGCTGGTCAATCGATATCTGTGGACACTGGTATCTCACAGACCAATTTGAATCTTCACCCGGGCGCGCTTGAAAGAAGAGTCGACACAGTTATGCTTCTCTTCGGAGAGAACATTTGAACAGCTTGCGCACTTCGTGTCGGAAAGCATTCGGAAGATTGGAAAAACCATTCGTTACAAGGAGATTGAGAGAAGAAGGAGCAGAGAAGAAGAAGAAGAAGAAGAAGAAAAAGGAGGAGGAAGAGGAGGAGGAGGGGAGCAGGAGCAGGAGGAGGAAGAAGAAGAAGTAGAAGAAGAAGAAACGAGAAAACAAGTACAGAGTATGACGGACAGAGACTGAAAAAGAAGGCAATATCTCTCTAGTTGTCGATCGATCTATCTATCTATCTATCTATCTATCTATCCGTCCGTCCGTCCGTCCATCCATCTATCTATCTATCTATCTATCTATCTATCTAAATATCTATCTATCTATCTATCTATCTATCTATCTATCTATCTGCACCTGAACTGATGTAAAACAGAGATAAAACAACATACTCATGAAATATTCCCAATATTTCGACCTTTCCAAGGTCTTCATTATATCTTTATATGTATATGTACACACACGCACGCACGCAACGCACGCACGCACGCACGCACGCACGCACGCACGCATGCACACACACACACACACAATTCTAAATTCCTAAAGATCCTTATTCCCTAAAGATGCTGCTTATGAAGCGTCTATAATCCATACACAGTGTCCTCAATCTCTAAAGATGCTGGTTATGATGCATCTATAATCCATACACAGTGTCCTCACTCTCTAAAGATGCTGGTTATGATGCATCTATAATCCATACACAGTGTCCTCACTCTCTAAAGATGCTGGTTATGATGCATCTATAATCCACTCACTTTGTTCTTTTTCCGCTACAGATGCTGAATATGATTAATCTATAATAAAAAACCCTTTGTCCTTATTCTCTATAAATGCTTGATATGATTCATCTATAACCCAAACACTATGTCCTTGTTCTCTATAGATGCTGAATATATTCATCTATAATCCCAAGACTCTGTCGTTATTCTCTAAAAATGCTTCATGGGGTAATCTATAATCCATTTGATCCATTTACACTGGGCTCATTTCCTAACTTTCAGTTTCAGTTGTATCAAAGAGTGTGTCACTGCGTGCGGACTAGTCCATATACGCTACACCACATCAGCTGAGTTTTTCGAGACCACACTACGCATAATTTGAAGCTGATGAATAAATTAATTAACAACGAAGATGAGAAAATTGAAGAAGAAGGTCTCGTGGCTTCGACTCAGCGGATGTCTGACCTTCGTATTAGCCCAACGCGCTGGTCAGACCTTGAGTGCCTACCTACCATTTGTGTGTGTGTGTGTGTGTGTGTGTGTGTGTGTGTGTGTGTGTGTGTGTGTGTGTGTGTGTGTGTGAATATACACGTGTGTGTATGATGTGTGGGCATGGGCCCACATTGTGCTCACCAGTACACACTGGCCTCATTCCCTAAAGGTGCTGCAAGGGGAAACATTGGTAATTCATGCCCACTGTCCTCTTTTCATAAAGATGCCGCAGAGGATACACTGATAATCCAGACGCATTGTCCTCATTTCCTAACGATACAACAGGAGACACAGTGGTGATCCATTCATATCATCCTCATTTTCTAGTGAAGCTACAAGGGATACACTGACAATTCATACACATTGTCCACATTTCCTAACGATACAACAGGAGACACAGTGGTGATCCATTCATATCATCCTCATTTTCTAGTGAAGCTACAAGGGATACACTGACAATTCATACACATTGTCCTCATTTCCTAACGATATACAACAGAGACACAGTGATGATCCATTCATATCCTCATTTTCTAGTGAAGCTACAAGGGATACACTGACAATTCATACACATTGTCCTCATTTCCTAACGATACAACAGGAGACACAGTGATGATCCATTCATATCCTCATTTTCTAGTGAAGCTACAAGGGATACACTGACAATTCATACACATTGTCCTCATTTCCTAAAGGTACAACAAGGGATACTTTTATAACCTACACATATTGTCCTCATTTCCAAATGACACAACAGACGATACATTGATAATCCATACACTTTGTCCTCATTTTCCCCGTCATACTAAAGGGGCTATAGTGATTATCCATATATATTGTCTCTGATGATGCCACAGACAATACATTAAAAATCCAAACAGATTGTTCTCTGGTCTTAAAAATGATGCCAGACATCAATTAAAAACCCACATACATTGTTCTCTTTCCTTAAGGATGCTGCAGCAGAAGATACACTGATAATCCATACACACCTTCCTCATGTCCCACAGGTACTGCGGAGTCCACATTTATCTTGTCCTCTCTGCTTCTTGTGATATGCATGTCCACTGGCACACATACACACACTTGATAACTTTACATACATGCATCTCTCTCTCTCTCTCTGACTTTGACTTGTGTGTGTGCGAGAGAGAGAGAGAGAGAGAGAGAGAGAGAGAGAGAGAGAGAGAGAGAGAGAGAGAGAGAGAGAGAGAACGGGTATTTATATGATTTGAGGTGGAAATAACAAGTACGGTGGGAATTTCATAAGCACTGGAAAACGGACGACACAATAACAAGCAAACTAAACGTAAGGATGTTTGCTGTTTACACACATAGAACACAGGAAGGAATCGTCACTGAGAGAGAGAGAGAGAGAGAGAGAGAGAGAGAGAGAGAGAGAGAGAGAGAGAGAGAGAGAGAGAGAGAGAGAGTGGGAGGATGGGGAAAAAGGGGAGAAAACAAGGATGAAAAAAGGCTGAAGAAGAAAAACTAAACGATTGGAAAAAAAGGTCAATTTGGATCAGACGGGGGCCATTTCAGGGACAGTTTTTCTTCTCTATATGCATTTCTGTTTGTCTTCTTCCTCTTCTTCTTTATTGTTTTTTCTACTTCTTGTTTTGTTTGTTTTTTTAAATCTTCCTTGTTTCTTGTCCCTCTTTTTCTCTTCTTTCTCTCGTTCCATACACTTCTTTATGTTTTTATTTTTATTTTTTTTATTTTTATTACAATGTTTTGGTGTGCATTTGTTGATGTTTATTTTGCTGTCCGCGTTATGTCTGTTGAGCGGTACTGTATGAGTTGCCTCTCTTGCTTTCACAGCCCTAGTGTAGTTCCAAAGGTAATTCCCCTCCCCCTCACTTCCCCACCACCCGCCCTTATATCCCCCCGCACGCGCCCACGTAAGCGCGCGCGTACTTTCTCTCTCTGTCACTCCTCACTTTCTCTGTCCATTTTTCTCTGTCTCACCGTCTGTCTGTCTGTCCGTCCATCCGTCGGTGGGTCTGTTTGCCTGTCTGTCTCCTCTCTCTGTCCGTCAGTCAGAATTCTCTCACCTCTCTCTCCGTCTCTCTCGATCTTGTGGCTCTCTCCTCTCTGTTTCTCCTTTCTCTCTCTCTCTCCTCTCCTCTCTCTCTCTCTCTCTCTCTCTCTCTCTCTCTGTGTCTCTCTCTCCCAAACTGTCAGAAGCACAAGTATTCATTTCATGTGAACGTTAGTAGTTTGGTAATGCAAATTTGTCATGTCGTACATTCTCTGTCTGGGACTGGGGGCTGGGGGGTGGGGTGGAGTGGGGGCGGAGGGCAAAAACCTGTAAGAGGAAAACGCGTTTAATCTTTTCGTTATGTCTCAACTCTTTCTCTCCCTCAACCTCTCTCTCCTCTTCTCTCCTCTCTACTCTCACTCTTCTCTCTCTCCTCTCTCTCTCTCTCCAATAAAACAGATACACAGACGGTCAGAAGACATTCACAATTCCGCGCGCGCGGCGCGCGTACAAACAGACACACACACATCCACACCACACACACACACACCCCCACACCACACACAAACACACACACACACAACCACACACACACACACAACACACACCACACACACACACACATCATTTATGCTATCGTTCATTACAGACGCACGCGCCACGCGCAACTACACGCGCACTCACGACACTCACACCCGCACACAAACACACACAGTTCACACACACAACACACACACCCAAAAAAAAAACACACACACACACCCCCACCACACTTATACATAAAGCGCTCAGCGCGCGCACGCACACACACACACACACACACACACACACACACCACACACCCACACCCCCACCACCACACACGACACTCCCACAACCACTCGGACATAAAGACGCTAGGGCGCGCAAACACACGCCACACAGCAGACACCCACACAGACTGACATACACAACACGACCACAGACATGACACACCACACACACACACACAACACACACACCAACACCACACCACACACACCCAACACCAACATCACATTTACTGTCGGAGCCAGGTTATTCCATATTCATCTTTTGGAGGTAATGATACCCCCACCCCACAAACACACACATTCGTTACCACCGTGCCCCCATCCGCCATCAAACCCCTCCAGCCACCATTTTCGTTTTCACACACAGCACACACACACACACACACACACCACACCACACACACACGCACGCACGCACGCACGCACGCACGCACGCACACCACCCACGCGCGCGACGCACCCAC
>JADBJO010007074.1:0-10578 GCA_016801955.1 Conus betulinus
CCTCAAATATGGGGGTTAGCTGTGATATAAGTCAGGCTTGCCTTACTGATTAATCAGTCCCGGACCAACTGGCGATGTTCCTACCAGGACGGGGTGGGTCAACAGGTGGCTCTGTTGACCTCACTGGAATATCCCATGTATTCTATGACGGGCTCATCATGATATGATATGATATGATATGATATGATATGATATGATATGATATGATATGATATGATATAATACTTTATTATCTCAAAAGATGAGAAATTAAGATAGGTGCATAATAAACAGTATCACAAGACAACATGCATGATGCAAGAATCATCACAATCAAGTGGCCACTTACAGCATTAGCATGTACAGTCCAACACCCCCCCCCACCCTCCACACACACACACACACACACACACACACACACACACACACACACACACACACACACACACACACACACACACACACTCACACGCACGCACATTGTAATCATTTGAAAAACCTCATACACATGTATATACACAAGCACACTCAAAGGCTTACACTCACAAGCAATATATATACACACACAAGCACATATTATATGCAAATACACATATCTTCACACAAGCACACACACCCTCAACCACCCCCCCACACCCTCTCTATCTCTCGCCCCCCCCCCCCCCCCCCCTTCCCCCCCGTCTCTCTCTCTCTCTCACACTCCTTCACATCACTAAGCATGAAAAGTGGTACAAAAGACATCATGAATTTAACATAGATTTGACTCTAAGGGTCCTAAAACGACGTCCAGATGGTAAAATTTCGTAATATTTTGCTAAAACATGGCTATCATCACTGGCAATCTTTCTTGCTTTCCTCTCCACTCGTCTGTCATACAATTCTTGCATTCCAACTTGCTTCCTTCCAATCACTTTGCTACACACATTCACCACATCATTCAATACTCGCTTGCTCTTCACACCCAAACTTCATACCAGCACATAAATGAAGCAGTGAGCAATGACTCAACACAACATCTGTAGTAAGTTTGTAAGATTACAGGGTTAAACACCAATGTTTCGTAGCTTTTGCAAACAGAATATTCTTGACTGCAATTTTTATGGATTTTAGTAACATTGTTATCAAAAACTAATTTATCATCGACAATCATTCCCAGATATTTATACTCATTCACTCGTTCAACAGCTTCACCATTAATTATAAGGTCTGGCACAGGTTCCGGGTTCTTCTTCCAAAAATCGATTAAGATTTCTTTTGTTTTTTGCACATTAAGGGCAAGAAAGTTGTCTTTACACCAGCTGCAGAACTTTTTGATTTCGTCAAAGTAAACTGAATCAGAGTTTGACATATCTAGAATAGCAGAATCATCAGAATATTTAATGAGTGGAGTTTTCTCTGTGCCTCTACAGTCATTAGTATATAAAGTAAACAAAACGGGAGACAGAACTGTGCCTTGGGGTGCACCAGTAGAAGTCGAGCGTTCAGAGGATAGTGCAGACTGAAAACGAACAGACTGAGTTCTATTGCACAGAAAACTGACAATCCCATAAAGTAAGCTTTGGGTCAACACTAAGTCAAGCAGTTTCATAGCTAAGAGATGTGGCTGTATAGTATTAAAAGCAGAGGAAAAATCAATAAAAAGAATACGCACAAAAGAACCTGGTTTGTTTAAGTGGAAGAAAGCATTGTGAAGGAGAGTTACAATAGCATCATCTGTACCTCTATGGGGTTTATAAGCAACTGAAAGGGGTCAAGGTACTGACCAACAAAAGTTAACAAGTGATGGAGAACAGTTTTTTCAAAGCACTTCATAACTATGGAGGTCAGAACTACAGGGCGATAGTCATTCAATGGTGTAGGGTTTCATAACTATGGAGGTCAGAGCTACAGGGCGATAGTCATTCAATGGTGTAGGGTTTCTTTTCTTTGGGACAGGGCAGACAGTGGAATTTTTCCAGATACTAGGTACAGAGCATGCCTTAAGAGACCAATTGAAAATCTTACAGAAAACATTACAAAGTTCAGAAGCACACAATTTCAGCAATCTCCACTGATATTATTATCTTGACCCATTGATTTCCTAATATTCAGTTTCAAAAACAGTGACTTCACAGCATCCCCATGGATCTCAAAGTCTTGTTCATCTCCCTTGCCTTTGATCCTTTTGTTTAGCTCTTTTACCAGATTGTCTACCATCCCACCCAGGTCATTTCTTTCAAAACGACAATAGAAATCATTGAGTTTGTTCGAAAAATGTTTGGTCATTAATATTCATCTGGCAAGATCTTGCTGTCTTTTGGCTTCACCCGTTAGAATCTTTAACCCATCCATGCATCCTTCATTCTTCCTAACTATAACCGCTCTTCTACTTTAGCTTTGAATTCCTTTTGGGCCCTCTGTATTCCGCACCTAAGCTTTGTTTGAACTCGTTTCCTTTCTTATTTGTCACCAGCCTGAAATGCTATCTTTTTCTCATTAAGAAGTGTCTTAATTGACATTGTGATCCATGGTTTGTTGTTTGGAAACAGTTTAATTGTTTTTGTTGGGATAGTCATGTTTTCACAAAAAATGGATATAGTCAGTAACCACATCTGCCGCTTCATGAACATTTTGGCATGAGTCAGACAGCACACTCCAATCAGTACACTCAAAACATCTCTCAGCTCATCGACACTCTCAGCCGTCCATACTTTCACACTCTTCCTCACAACAGGCTCAATTTGTATTTTAGGTTTGTATGCAGGGATCAGTTGCACAGTATTATAGTCAGACAAACCAACAGGCGGCAGACAAAAAGATTTAAACTGCACCAGGGATGTTTCCATAGCACAAGTCAATTGTGTTATCAATCTGCGTTCAACAGGTTACATACTGCTTAAAAGAAGGAAGTTTTTTTTTCAAGTACCACACAACAAAACAGGGGGCATCAGCAGATATCATTTGCAGATCACGGACAACACCGGCTATTGTGTGCCCAGCACGTGTTGCAGATGACTGGTCATACACTGAGGCATACACAACTGTCACAAATATGCGGCCAAACACGCGCGGCAAATAGCGGGGTCTCAAGGACACTGACAGCAGTTCAACTTCTGGCCTACACATTCGCTGCTTCACCCACACATTCGCACTGTCACGCCATCTTTCATTTACATACAGGCACACGCCACCACCCGATTCTTTTCCTGTTATTGCACAGTCTCTGCCCATTATGTATGGTGTGCCAAAGCCATGAATTGCCATGCGTTCGTCGGTGATTTTGTCTGTAAGAAAAGTCTCAGTAAAACACAGTAAACATGAGTTCCTGAATTCACTTAAAAATGCGCAGTGTGCCTGCAACTCATCAAAATTACAGTTCTTGCTGTTGGGGTTGATGGATCTGACATTCGACAGAATCATAGATGGAAGTGGAGGTTTTGTTGTATTGTTTCTCAATCTTCTCCTCACTCCTCTCTCTCTACCTATCTTTCGCCCACTCACTCCCTTCCTCCTCCTCCGTCTCTGTCATTCTCACTCTGACACATCAAATCCTCGGGGATAGCTTCATCAGGCCATGACAGTGAATCTCGGACAGATTTCAAACAGAGCAGAAAATCTCTGTCATACTGTAAGGCGCCTATACTTCCTCGCTGTCCGCCATTTTGTCTAGCAGGCGACGCAGTCACACCAGCAACACAAATGCGAACAACTGAAATTACCACCACAAGAAGCTTCACAAATATCACACTTTTCATCTTGCACTTCTTGCACATCAATCTGTCGATCCAACAGTCTGTGGAAACAGGTAAGACATCGAAAGGAAGACAAAATGACAGAGCACAGGCACCCTCGTGTCGCCCTCTTGTGAAGCGCCACCTTGGTCAAGAGGCGTGGTATAACCTCTAGCCCCGGGGTGAGGCACCACAAAAGAAAACTCCAGCTGAAGACGGAAGTATCGGGCCACTGGCGCAACTTAAACCACGATACCACGCATCTACACTTCCATGATGATGCAGTCCACAGAATTCGATATGGCGCTCGGCCTTCGGAGACATGCTGTGGAGGTCAGGGGCCGGGGCCTATGCCTCAAAGGGGCCCACTGCAAGCAGTCGGTGGTCAGACAGAGAAATTCTGCATGCCAATGCGACGAAGAAGGAGACGTCATCCTCCTGCTGATGCCAAACAAACAGTACCACCCAGAATGCTCAACATTCTCCAGTGGAATGCAGAAGGGGTGCATAAGAAGAAACTTGGCTTGGCAGAAAGGATGCATCAAGAAAATATTGACATTGCATGTGTCAAAGAGAGACACGTTTGACGGTAAACTATCGCTTTCAAGTGAGGGGTTACGAGACCATCAGGTTGGACCATGAGGAAAGAAACAAAGGAGGGGTGCTTGTCTTGGTGCAGAATTCCATCACCGCGCAAGAACTCAAGATCAACACCAATCAACAGGCAGAGATTCAAGGGGTTGATATATAGTCCTTAAGGAACACAACATCAGGATCTACAATGTCTATTGCCCTCAAGATCGTGATCTTTCCCTCACATACATGAAAATCCCAGACAACAACTGCGTGGTGGTGGGCAATTTTAACAGTCACTCAGAGAGATGGGGCTATGAGGAGACGGACAAGAGAGACGAAGAAGTTCAGGATTGAAAGATTGATGCACATCTTCATTTCATCAACCAAGAAGGTGATGAACCCACCTTCTACTATACACGCTGGATGACCACATCAACACCAGATCTAGGGTTCGCTACCAACGACCTGTTCGTCAGGACCACAAGAACAGTCCTCAACCAGCTTGGAGGAAGTGACCACAAGCCCATCAAACTCTCTATCAACTTCAACTTACAGGCTCCACAGGCAAAGTGTTTTCCCCACTGGAATTATAGAAAGGTGGACTGGACTCTCTTCAAGACCCTCACAGATATATACACAAAGCCAATCAACATCAGGCAGAAGGACTCAAACAAGATGGTTCAAGGCTTCACAAAGGCCATCTTGAAAGCTGCTACAGAATCCATCCCAAGAGAAGCATATAAAGACTACAAGCCCTACTGGACGGAGGAAGTCCAGAATCTGGAAGATCCTTATGGAAGCCAGGGACTGAGCAGAAAAGCAGCCATCACTGGAGAACAGTATAGCGCTGAAGGAAGTAACTGCCAGATACAAGCTGTCCTGTGCACAAGCTGCAAGGAAAAGCTGGCAAGAGAAAACTGAAAGCTTGAATCTCGACAGGGATGGCCACAAGCTGTGGAAACTGGCTAGAACCCTCTGTAATGAAACAAAAAGTCACACCACTAAAACAAATACAAGAGAATGGAAATAACTCTCTGGAAAGAAAGCAGCAGACCACTTCATAGACGTCTATGAAAACATCAGCAATCTGGAAGTCCCTCCTGAGCATACGAGCTGCAGTGCACAGGGCCCAAGGTGAACTTCATGAGGAAGAGCCCCAAGAGGAAGTCATGACCACAGCTTTCATAGAGAAGGGGCTGGAGGAAGTGTTGCAGAGCCTCAACCTGAAGAAGTCACCTGGACCAGACGGAATCACAAATGAAATGATTCTGCTTCTTGGGATGAAGAGCAAGGCAGTCCTAAAAATCTTTAACTCCAGCTAGAAGACAGGATCAGTACCACAGTGTTGGAGGGAAGCAGACATGATCCCCATTCACAAAAAGGGAAAGGAAAAGTTGAAGGCTGACAGCTACAGACCCATCAGCCTTACAAGCTGCTTAGGAAAGCTGATGCAGAGACTTGTCAACACAAGGCTTGTCTGGCACCTTGAGGAGCATCAGCTGCTGAGCCCTGTACAGGCAGGCTTCCAGCAACACAGATCAACAGAAGACCAGATCGCATTCATCACGCAAAGCATTGAGGACGCTTTCCAAGGGTTAGCGTTGCGGACTCCCGGCTGGGAGGTCGTGGATTCGAATCCCATCAGAGTCACGTGGGTTTTTCTGCCCTGACCGGCTCCTACCCAGAGTTGAGTTTGCTGTGGACTCAGTTGGGAAGACTGGGACCACACAGTCGAGTTTCATCCACTTAATGGATGCGTTTCTGAGGAGTGTTGCTCAAATTTCCTGACCAACACTGCAGGTGTCTGTATCTCTCGGGCCTGGTTGACGCCGGGATATTATGAAAGGAAGCGTAGAGTACAGCCCTGTCATGTAGTCTCAGACCAAAATGGAAATCCGTAGCATCATCTTAATCATCATCATCCTCATTGTCATCGATCAGCATTAAAAAAAATCTCAAATTCTGTGGCAAATTCATGCCCTGCTCTTATGGTGACCTCAGTTTCGTTGTCCTCTCCACGTCTGTGGCCTTGGTTTGGTTCCGTCGGGGTCACCGGTATTGGCGGGTCCATGGGGGCTGTCGTTGGACGACGTGGTGGCGCCCTCTGGGGGGAGAGCTCACTCACGCTGGCTCAGCAACTAAGCAATTATTGTCGTCAGTAGGGGGGGGTAGTAGGTGGTGTCCTGTGTATGATCAGATCAGATCAGAACTGGCGCCACTGAACACCACCGAAGTGACTCAGCAGCAGTGCAGTGTCTCCTCCGGTGGGTTGCCTCTTGACGACTTGATAGTGACTGCTCCCTGTGGATTGTCGGTGCTGGGGCTGCGCAGCGGGCCGACCGGGCTGTGGCTGTGGACGGGATGTCAGAATGAGTGGCGTGGGTGCACTGCCTCTGAGGTGGCGCAGAGATTGGGACAGCAAAAAAAAAAAAAAAAAAACATCATCAGAGAACTGTCAAGAGGGGTCAGAGGAGCGACCTACACAGATGACCTGGTACTTTGGTGCTCTGAAGAGTACACCACTACAGCACAGATAAGCCTCCAGACTGCGCTTAACAAGACCAGCGACTGGACCAAGGAATGGCTTGTCTCTGTCAACTCAAGCAAAACAACCTACACAGTCTTCAGCCTATCCAGCAAAGCAAGCAAGAGGCGAAGTTGACACTGTACAACTAACGGCTTGCAGAGGAACCCACACCTACCTACCTGGGAGTGACCTTTGACCGCAGGCTCACTTGAAAAAGCAGATCACCAGATGCTGTAGCAGGGCCAAGTTGAGACTGGCGATCATGAGGAAACTTGTGGGGACGGACTTGGGGGCTGACGAACGTATCCTGAAGAGACTCTATACAGGGAGAGTCCGACCTGTAGTTGAGTACGGGACATCAGTATGGGCATCAGCTGCGAAGTCTAACCTCGGCCATCTCAACAAGATACAGAACCAAGCTCAGCGTGTCATAACTGGCGCCATGAGATCCACCCCAATCCTGAAGATGGAGGAGCCCACTGGGCTATAGTCACTGGAGGACAGAAAGGACACAAAGATCCTCATCCAGCAGCAAAATTCAAACGCCTTGAAAACCATCCAATCAACAACAGAATGAGCAGACCCACCAGAGCCGGCTGAAAAGAGGCAGCTTCATCCACCAGTCAAGACGCCTTGAAAGACAAAACCCCAGTCTTGATGGAACACAAAGCAAAGCCTATCCCGACAAATGTCACCAACCCATCTTGGAAGAGCAGGTGTTCCCAACAGTCGTTACCAGCATTCCCGGAGTAAAGAAAAGAGGAACACAGACAGACACCCAAAGGAAGGCCGTGGCTATGGAGTGCATCTGAACCAGTACCCCCAGGAAGACTGGACCCATGTCTTTACAGTTTGCTCCACCACAGAAGCAACGAGGATGGTGGAGCTGGAATCTTCCTCTGATGCAAAGCCGGAGATGAAGAAATTGCAATTCCAACAGGAAAATACTCCACCAACTTCCGAGATGAGCGAGAAGCCCTCTGTGAGGCAACCACAACAGTCTCGCAGAACTCCACAAGAACAACAGGGCAGGTGGTGGTGTTCTCTGATGCTTTCTCCCATGTTTCAAGCCCTCAAGAACTCCCGCTGCAAAGAACAGAACCATTTCACTTCAGCGCTTGTTGCTTTGAGTGCTGGAGTGGAGAAAGTAGTGATACAATGGGTACTGGCACACTGTGGCATCAGAGGCAACGAAAAAAAAAGCAGACATTCTGGCAAAAGACAGAGCACAGAAGGAGCAGGCCAACAACCTAGTGTCATATGATGAAATTAGGACAATCATCAAGGCACAGCAAGGAATAAAAATGGCGCCTCTTGCATCCCAAATACAACCCAGAAGACACACATACCATTTACTGGGACGATGGAACAGGTCAAGATCTTCCGCCTGAGGACTGGACACAATCGCCTGCTCCACCATATGCACACAAAATTTGGCATCGGACAGCATGGAGAGTGCCCTTGTGGTGAGGGACCAATGACAACCGACCACATCCTTCAAGTCTGTACGACGTATGCAGCATCCAGAAGAAAAATACTAGCCAACAACGACAGCAGTGGAAGCCAAGCTGTACGGCACCCTGGAGGAACTGCGACGGACGGCAGCCTTCATCGAGGACATCGGTCTGCTCATCTAACAGGATGGCGAAAAAAAATAGAAATGGAAAATGGGGTAAGAGAGAGAGAGAGAGAGAGAGAGAGAGAGAGAGAGAGAGAGAGAGAGTTGGATGGAAGTTATCAATGGCATTTTCATTCACTGTTCTATCTAGAGAAACATCTTAAAAAGGCCCTCGAATACATCAACAATATAGATAACTTTGGCACACAAAATACTGATCAAAGTTCAACTTAGGACTGTGGCTAATCGCAATCGGATAAATCATACAAAAGTAAAATACATTTAAGAACCCTCTATTAATGGTTTATATATCATCCATTTTACACAAAAATCTGAATATTGAGAGATAAGTAAGGCATTGTGTTTTTCGATTTTGTATCGCCACTCTAGTTTCTTCAAAAATACAGTTGTTCGTGGATGGTTTCCATTCAGTTTGCAAGAATATATGTAATACTTTGCAAATAGTATAATGAAGTAAAGGACACTGTCCACAATAACGTTTTTATCAAATCCTAAAAGCACCAGCGATTCAGTCAGTCTTAAGTTCTCTGCATTGGCACATTTTTCTCTAATCAAATCTGTAAGTACATTCCAAAAGAATTTGACATAATTGCATTTCCAAAAAAAAGATATGGTCAATAGTATCTTTATTTTGTACCACACAAAACTGCATTTGTCATTGTTACGAACTCCAATTTCTTTTAAGATAACATTTGTACCTAAACATCTGTGCAATAACTTCAGCTGAAACCATTTTAGTTTAACATCGTTTATTTTGCTGGTATATAAAAAGCATGATTTCCAGTCATGATGTACCATCAGTTTTGAATCCCATTTTTCACAGCATTTTGGTCGAACATTATTTTCAATAAGTATATCATAATAAAGCTTGAACCTTTGTGAATAGCAAATACCTTCTTCAAACAGCAAGTTGTATCAGTATGTTTATTATTCTTTACAGAAATACTACATTGTTTAATGTAGTCGATTATTGCAGATTTATACCCAGCAAAGGTGACAAAATCGACATTAATATTATTTTCTCTTTGAAAACGCGTATAAGAAAGAAACTGACCTTTATCATCAAAGAAGTCCGCAAGACAATGTACATTCTTGTTACCAAGTTTTCTAGAGATAATGTATGAGTTTCCAACTTGTATTCTATTATTATAGCAAACCGGTTCGGCTAAAATTTCAGCGGAATTTCCTGGTATGCATTTGTAGTAGAAAATTTTATAGGCTTCAATGACGTCTGACCAAAAACTGGTTATATTTCTTAAATCTGGAAACAAATTCTGGACCATATTTATTAATAAGTGGCCATTGAGGAAAATTAGCTAGTAGAATATGTTTCCACTTGTGGGTTGTTTTTTTTCAGTTTACGAAACCACGACAGTTTTAAAGAAGTAACAAATGTTTTTAATTCAGGGATACCGATGCCTCCAAGTTTTACACCCTTATGCGCTGTTTTCCGGTTAATTTTGTCTGGCTTCTTACCCCAGACAAATTCATAACACATCTTTTGCAATGTTCGAAAAAATACATCAGGTGGATTTGGCAGAAGTAACCAAAGATGTGTCAGTTTTGAAAGTATGACAGATTTTTAAAATTGCTATTCTACCAAGAGGCGTTAGTTGACGTTTAACCCATACTTTGAACAGATGTTTTACATCTGCCAATTTGTCCGGATAATTATGTTTACACAGTCTTTTAAATCATTAGTAAACCATATTCCTAATACACGAAATTTTGTGGGTTCCAGTCCATTCCTAAATGGTTCATATATCTAACTTCAGAATTCTTCTTACTTCCTAACCAAATTGCACTTGTTTTGCTAGAATTTATGTGAAGACCTGAGACAGATCCAAACTTAAATAGAACATCTACGCAAGTTTCAAAAGATTTTCTATCACCTGCCAGCAAAAATTCTGTGTCATCCGCATATTGTGAAAGTTTATGTTCAACATGATTCATCATTATTCCCTGGATATCTGTATTTTCTCTTATCATTATAGCTAATATTTCTACACAGAGTATGAACAGATATGGGGATATAGGGTCTCCTTGTCTACAACCTCTTTTAATTTCAAACCAGTTTGAAACCTGACCATTTACAACAACACAAGATTTAATATTCTTATAGAATGTATCTATCCATCTGCAGATGT
>JADBJO010007074.1:22098-59598 GCA_016801955.1 Conus betulinus
GTCTACTGTCCCACCCAGATAATTTCTTTCAAAACGACAATAGAAATCATTGAGTTTGTTCGAAAAATCAGTTTGGTTATTAATATTCACCTGGCAAGATCTTGCTTTCTTTTTGGCTTCAGCCATTAGAATCTTTAACCCATTCCATGCATCCTTCATACTTCCTAACTGAAACCACTCTTCTGCTTTAGCTTTGAATTCCTTTTGGGTCCTCTCTGTTCTTCACCTAAGCTTTGTTTGAACTCATTTCCTTTCTTTTTGTCACCAGCCTGAAATGCTATCTTTTTCTCATTAGAAAGTGTCTTAATTGACCCCATGATCCATGGTTTGTTGTTTGAAAACAGTTTAATTGTTCTTGTTGGGATAATCATGTTTTCACAAAAATGGATATAGTCAGTAACCACATCTGCCGTTTCATGAACATTTTGACATGAGTCAGTCAGCACACTCCAATCAGTACACTCAAAACATCCTCTCAGCTCATCCACACTCTCAGCCGTCCATACTTTCACACTCTTCCTCACAACAGGCTCAGTTTGTATTTTAGGTTTGTATGCAGGGATCATTTGCACAGTATTATGGTCAGACAAACCAACAGGCGGCAAACAAAAAGATTTAAGTGCACCAGGGATGTTTCCATAGCACAAGTCAATTGTATTATCAACCTGCATGGGACAAGTTACATACTGCTTAAAAGAAGGAAGATTTTTTTAAAAGTCACAATCGTTAAAGTCACCCACTACAAAACAGGGGGCATCAGCAGATATCATTTGCAGATCACGGACAACACCGGCTATTGTGCGCCCAGCACGTGTTGCAGATGACTGGTCATAGACTGAGGCATACACAACTGTCACAAATATGCGGCCAAACTTGCGCGGCAAATAGCGGGGTCTCAAGGACACTGACAGTAGTTCAGCTTTCTGGCGTACACATTCGCTGCTTCACGCACACATTCACACCACCATCTTTCATTTACATACAGGCACACGCCACCACCCTTTTCTTTTCCTGTTATTGCACAGTCTCTATCCATTCTGTATGATGTACCAAAGCCATTAATTGCCATGTGTTTGTCAGTGATTTTGTCTGTAAGAAAAGTCTCGGTAAAACACAGTAAACACATGAGTTCCTGAATTCACTTAAAAATGCACAGTTTGCCAGCAACTCATCAAAATTACAGTTCTTGCTGTTGGGGTTGATGGATCTGACATTCGACAGAATCATAGACAGAAGTGGAGGTTTTGTTGTATTATTTCTCAATCTTCTCCTCACTCCTCCTCTCCTACCTCTCTTTCGCCCACTAACTCCTCTTCCTCCTCCTCCTTCTCTGTCATTCTCACTCTGACACATCAAATCCCTCGGGGATAGCTTCATCAGGCCATGACAGTGAATCTCGGACAGATTTCAAACAGAGTGGAAAATCTCTGTCATACTGTAAGGCGCCTATACTTCCTCGCTGTCATGCACATACACAAAGCACTCACACAGGTCAGGTCAGCCACATCAGATACACCTGCACACACACACATGCACATGCACACACACTTGCAAACAAAATTCAAAAGAAAAGAATGAATACAGTGTAAGTCAAGGTATTGTACTAGCATGGTGTGGAGTATACCACACAGAATGGTTTTATCAACTGCTTGGAGGCTTCACACTTGTTACTTCCAGCTGTTTGGTTTGCAGCATCAGGGTTCCTGCTTTCTGCTGTGTGCAGATTTCAGAGAGATGTAAAAATGAGAAACTTTGAAGAAAAAAATATATATAACTGAAAAAAAAAATGTAATGTAAGAGGAAGGGAAACAAAAGTGGTCATGGAATCTGCAGAGGGTTGGTTATGTTTTCGATACGCTGCAAATGACATTTACGTAATGAGATGATGTGTGTAACTTCTTGGCAGGAATGAGTAGTCACCATTTTGTATATGTATTGAAGACAAGAAAGAAATTGACAAGTACTGAATTAACAAGTGGTCTTGGTTCTTAGACAAAGAAGTAGAAGACACACTACTTCATGCTCAGATTTGCATCAGACTGCTCATTTTGAATGCAAGTTTCCACTTTTTTTTAAAAGGGATGGGGATTGGGGGTGGGGGGATGGAGTGGGGGAGGGTTTAGGGCAAAGGGGCATGCTCCTGTACTCCCCCTCCCTCCCCCCACCCGCCCCTTTTCCAAGAACTTCAGGGATTTCTTTTTTGGTTTTCTTCAGTTGAGATTTGAGTATGGACTGTTTGTTTTTCAGCCTAGTTGAATCAATCAATGTATGATGCTTCCGTGGAGAGGCCAAGGAACTTTGGGCACCGATTGTATCCTCCTCACCTTCTAGACATTCTGTGCTGGTCATTTCCTCTGTACCGTCACACTCTGTGTTCTGTCATATCTTTTGTCTTCTGTTTTGCCTGTCTTCCCAGTCATCTACTTTTCCTCTCCCTTGTGGCCCCTTCTCCTGTCGTCATTTTGGAAGGTCTTTGCACTTTTTTTTCCATGTCAAAAACAAGGAAACCTGCTGAGTGGGTCATGAGACTTGGCACACTAGCCATTCTTTATTGTCAAAGCTCTACTTTCATGATAATTCATGGATTTCAGCAAAATGTGAAAATAAAATTCTGGAAGGGGGATGTAGGGGTGGGGTTGGGGGGGGGGGGGGGGGGGTAGTGGCTGTGGAATCTACTGACTACGGTTTGGGTACGCTAGCAGATGAGACTGACATCATGAAAACCTTGAGCAAACTTCTTCATGTCGGTGGTTATTCACTTTTTGTTGTTAAAATGATCTGATTTAAGGCAAACTAAGATCATGCTTCGATGCTATGCTGTGTCAAGACGTTTTTTCGGTGAAAGACCAAAAGAAAAGCTGTACAAACAAATGCTCCTGGTCTGGGATGGACCAAAAACTGGACAGTTAACAGATGATTTTTTTCTCCATGTTTATGCCCATGAGGAATGTTGTGCTGAGGTTACTGGTACAGTGAGTTCATAGGAATCACCATTGGGCAGATGGTTCTCTCTGGATGGGGGGGCACGTATTCATGCTCGCTCTGTTTCTAAGCAATTATTGTCATCAGCAGGGGGCTTCGCAGGTGGTTTCCTGAGTATGTTGGATCAGCACAAGCTGTACTGCAGACAACCAAACTAACTGGGCTGCAGTGCAGTGTTTCTGGTGCGTTGTGTCATGATGATTCGACACTGTCAGCTCCCTGTGGATTGCCAGTGCAAGGGCCATGATGCAACAAACCAGGATGTGGCTTTGGACGGGAAGCAGGAATGAGCAGCTTGGGGGTATGTGACCAGATTGGCATAGGGAAATAAGAATTTAAAAAAAAAAAGAAATTTCTGGAAACTTTTGAAAATTAAAAGGTTAAAACAAAAATGTGTGTGTCTTTCAACTTTGAAAAAATACTGGTAGTGAAAATTTCCTTTTCAGTCTATTACATTCACCAAACTTTGAAAAGTTTCAGCAAGTTGAAACAAAGCATCTTCCAAGTCTGTCAAACTTAAAAAGATATGGGTAGTCAACAGATAGAAAAAATATACATTAAATCTATCAACACATGAAAAAATATCAGTAGTTAAATAAAACAAAAGGTTAGAAATTTGTGAAACTTCAAAAAATTTTCAACAGTTAAAATGTTTAAACAAAAGATCTATTCCATCTTTCAAAATTTGGAAAGTTTTGCTAGTTTTAAAAGTTGGATCAATAAAACCCTGTTGATTTTATGATCCTTTGAAAAATAACTTGGTAGAGGTAGAGAAAATTTGGATTAAAGAGAAAAAATTGTCCCCCAAAACAAGGAGCATGTGTCATTGATAAGGCAAAGTCATCGTATTTAGTTTTTCCTTGTATGACTTTTACAAAATTATTTTTATTTATTCATTTGTTTGTTTGTTTTGTTTAAAATGATTTAGATGTCTCACTCAGCAGATATTTGACCTGCGCATTATGCCATCTTGCTGATTAGACCATAGTTTAAAAGAAAAAAAAAGCAAGTGGAACTGACATTGTGATAGGTCTAATTATTGTGTTGCATCCTTCTGTATGCTCTGTAGACCACTGCTGAAAAGATGTGTTTGTTATTGAAAGAAAGGCAAGAAAGAACGGAAAAAATGTACACACACACACACACACACACACACACACACACACACACACACACACACACACACACAAAGTTATAGTTTCAGTTTGTAAAAAGTGTCAAACTGAAACCAACAGAGGCTTACTTGCGTGCTGTGATGATGGAAACCCTAACAAGTTCTTCATCAACAGAATCTATTTTTGTGAATATTCGGCCAATAGTGGTTCAGTACTGACCGCAGTTGTCAGAATTCTGTACACAGTTTTTTATATTCAAGATACAGCACAAACATAGAACTTATCAGTATGTATATATAATATGTGTTTGAAATTAGTAGTTAGGTAAACCATTTCACATTGCACCTGCAAAGCTCAAGTTAGGTAAACCATTTCACATTACACCTGCAAAGCTCTTGGTAAAAACATTAGAATTTGATACTTGAATTAGGTAAACCATTTCACATTGCACCTGCAAAGTTCTCTGTAAAAACGCTAGAACTTGATATAGGAGTAAAAAGTAGTTAAGAGAAGTGAGATACAGCATGGCAGAACCTGATCTGACATTGTATGTCATGCATTTTCTTCTTCTTCTTATTGAACACTCTAGATGGAAGCGCCAGCTCCCCTGATGAATGCTGCTGTATGCTGTAGGTCCCCAAGGGCTCCGTAGAGCTTCCTGTCCACTGATGTTTGCTCCGTCCATATCTGTTGTCTCAGAGCTTCATGCAACGGGCAATCCTGCAGTAGATGTGCTGTTGTCATACTGCCGGTCTGGCATGGGCACTGGTCTGACTGACCGATCCTGAACTTGGTAAAGAGGTGATAATTCAGGCGGCTGTGGCCTGTCCGCAGCCTGAAGATGGCCACCTGCTCTGATCTTGTTAGTAGGTGGTACAGGTCATGTCTGTTGAAATGTGGATGCTCCTGCAACCACTTGCTCTGCTGTCTGGCTTTGTTGGTTGTCATGCATTTTGAAGTTTTAAGTTTCCTGATGTGGCATGGTGAAACTCGTGTATTTGCAATAAAGAGGAAGAGAAATTTGATTGGCCTGTTGCAGAGTTTTGCATTCATGGTTTTCTGGATATCAGGATTTATTTTTTTTTTTCCCTTTTTTTTCAGGTTTGTTTCAGAACAATGTTTCGCCCTGTGAGATTGTTCCCATTGGTCTGTTCATCAACACGAGCTTCCTTCTATTGGCTGGAATCCATAACCAAAGTGCTGCAAACCCGTTGCCACGTCTTTCACACAAAACGGAACAAGTCAATCCAATCCAAGTGCGATCAATTCCAATCCCTATGATTTTTTTTACTTGTATGACTGGTGTTGAGTGTGTTTGCCTTGAGTTAATATCAGTTTCCATGAATTATTTTTTTTTTTTTAATGAAGAGATTTTGTTTTCTGTTTTTTTTTGTTTTGTTTGTTTTTTTTTCTTCTTCTATTAAATTTTCAGTTGGCATTTTTGGTAAATTGCCAGATTATGTTTAGTATGATAAGAAGAAATAATTGAGGACTTCTGCTTTTGTTTCATATACACAACTGCTATGATCCCCAATAATGTAAGACTGAATTCTGAAGCGTGAGAGCTGAAGTAAATAGTAACATATTATTTAATTTGGGACAATCACTGGTGAAATTGACTTGCTTTTTGTATGTTTTCCATTATCCGATCACTCTCGGTGTTTTTTTGGTGCTTTTGTGACATGAGATTTTCTCCAGTTTGGTTTAAACCCCCTTCCCCCTCTGCAACTGTGTATAGGGGGAAAAAATGTTCACATCAAAGTCTGTATCTGTGCATGCACTGTACTGTGAAAAGAAACCTAAGCTGATAACAATGATGATGAATGCTTGATCTGTACAAAATCCCAATATAGTTTCTGCACCATTGTGAATAATGCACAGGACAGTGGTGGGTTTGAAGAAATCTTTCACAATTTGAATTTTGACATCATCTAGTCATGCCTGTGTTTGATTACTTACTTCATCTTTTTTTTTCATGTATATATATAAAGACAATTTTAGTGATAGAGATGAGCATACATGCTACCCCCAGTCATTAGAAAAAGTGTTGGAAAGAGAGGTGTTTATTTTCTTGTGGTAAAGACAATCATTGAATCACCTGATCCATCTTTGTTCCAAAGCATGTTTCATTTGATAACTGATCCAATTTTTTTTTCCCCCCAAGGCATGTTTCATTGAATTAAGCAATCCATTTTTTTTTTTTTTTTTTTAACCCAAGGCATGCTTTCACCCTTGTTTTTGTCCTGACTGGCTCTGAGAAAGGAAACACTGTATTGTAGACTGGGGGGAACAGTCAGGATGATGGTTATATTTATTTGCAAACTTCCTTGTTTTATGGTTGTGTATATCCATGGTTTTTTCTTTCCCCTTTTTTTTTTTTTCAGTGTGCACTCCATTTTTGGAGTCCAACTGTTGATTCCATATTATTGAAATAAAGTCTGCTGCTTGTGATACTGAGAATGGAGTGGTCGGTATGGATGTCCCTGTCATGCTCTTTGAGACATTCACTTTGTTCCACAATGGGACCAGGTTGGCCTATGGGTAAGGTGTTCAGATAGCAAGGATGTTCCACAATGGGACCAGGTTGGCCTATGGGTAAGGTGTTCCGATAGCAAGGATGGAACAGATCTTCTGTTTGGAGTGGACATCTGCGCAGACTCCAGTACTGGATGAAATTGAATTCTGAACTCATGGTCCTGTGCATGAACGCATGCAAAAGAACATCATTCATATATCATTCATATCATTTTCTCTTTCAGGGAGAATGTGCCATGGTGTGCTGGTGGGGATGGATGACAAAAAATAAAGTACAAACACACTAGTGTCATGCTTACACATCACACCAGTATGTGGAATGTGGCTACCTTGATGGTGGGTTAAAAATGGTCACATACGGAAAAATGTCTTAACATTAAAAAAAAAAAAAAATTGTTTTTTTTTCCATTGTAATCCGACAAATAGGTAGCGACACTTGTACTTCCACACAGTAGACCCCAGCTGCCCATTCTGCAATGCAAATTTGCTTATGGTCTTGTATATAGATTTTTGTTTCATATGTTTTTCATTAATTTTCAACACTAAGTCCGGGGAATAAGAATTAAGTAGAATGGCTGGCGCTCTTGGCATGGCCTTATACCATGTCATCAGTTATTTAGGTTCGTTTTTTTTTTTTCCTTTTTTAGAATGTGAGCTTTCTGTTTTTGAAGACATGACCTTTTTTTTCCTGTATGAGTCTGACAGTCCTGAATAGGCCCTGTATGACCAGGTCTGCTAGTCAATGATATTCAAAACCACAAACTGGCGCTCAAAGAACAGTGACTCTAATCAGGGTTGCAGGCAAGTTAAAGGACAATTTCAAGTGTCTAAAATTCACATGCAAGTCAATTCATTGATAAAAACACTGATCTGAAACAAAGTTGTATTTCAAATGAGAGATAAAGGGGGGGAAAAAGTTACATGCGTGTGTGCCTCTGTGTATGTTTGTGTGTCTGTGTGTGTGTGCATGCGTGTGTGCATGCATGTGTTTCTTCTGTTAAAGGCCTGCAATCACTTTTGATCATTCTTGCACATATATGAAAAAGAGGGAGGTCACTGCCATCCTGAAACAGATGAAGATGTGTTGAGTTCTGTTTTTCATTATCAGGGGTGATGGGTTTGGGGGAATTGGGGGATGGAGGTGAGGGGGGGAGGAGGAGGTTTATCATATTAAGGCTTGTTCTCGATGGGTGACATGTTGCAAGTAGTGGCCCCCACACAACTTTCGTTGACAGGCTGTTCCATTCCCAGATTGTTTCTTAGAAGGAAGGAGGAGTGTCTATACATAATTCTTAATTAAATGAAGAACAGCTGCTGGTCATGTCCACAGTGCTGCTGACGGGGGAGAGAACAAGTTCTGCTTGCAGGCCAGGGCAGTGGATGAGGCCAATGCAGAGCTTCAGCTGCATGAACTGCCTGGCCTCTGGCTGTCTGCTCTCCAGTGTTGGCCAGCTGACACTTGACATGTTCCTGTGATGGTTGTTGACAAAAACACGCTGCTCTGCCTCTTGTCAATGTCCTGTGTGCCGGGACCCCAGACCGAAGATATGGATTCCCAAAAGGGATGCACAAATGCTCAGTAAGCTAGTTCCGTGATGCTGAAGCTGCTTAACTGTAGGTTCTGTCTGAGAAACCCCAAGAGTCTTACTTGCCTTGGCACAGATAGTACTGACACCGTCATCCCAGTAGATTTCTCAGTGAATGATAATGCCGAGGTATTTGCCGTCCATTACAGGATCCAGTGAGTTACGCAGTACCTTGCAGCACTGCAGTGGTTCCTGTTCATAGTGTTTGTCAAAGTTCGATACTTTGCGGGACAATCCCATGTTTCTCCCAAATGGCTAAGCAGTGTAGCTGGTAGCTGGTCTTGATCCTGGCAGCTAGAGATCATCCTGTATGCAGCCGTGTCATCTGCAAACAACCCTGCTTTAGAGTTGAGGCAGTCTGGCAGGTTGATGTTTGCCAGGAACAAACATGATCCCAGCACCGACCCATTAGGTACCCCTGATCTCAGGCTGACAAATGAGGAGGAAGAGCCATCCTCTACAGCTGCCTGACTCGGCCTCCGGGTAAGTTGGAGATCCATTGCAAGCTGTGGTTCACTTTGTCAAACACCTTGTGAAAGTCCATGATCAGGACATCCGTCTGCTCTCCAGGTCGGCTGTTTGTTTTTCTGTGAATTCCAGGAGCTGGGTCCCAAAGGATCTCCCGTTTCTGAAATTGTGCTGGTTTGCATTGAGAATGCTATGTTTCTCAAAGTGCAGCACTACTGCACTCATAACAGTATGCTCCAAGAGCTTGCAAATGACACTGGTAAGGGAGACCAGCATCTAGTTGGCAGGATCATGCTTGTTCGCCCTTGTAGATTGCTGTGATGTTTACTGCTGTCCAGTCTGCTGCTGCTGCTCCTGATGACAGGGAAGCCTGGAATGTTAAGGCAGGGGCAGCCCAGCAGCCAGTTCCCAAAAGATAGGAGGTTGTGTACCACAGGGCCACATGCCCTCTGGGGTTTGGGGCTCTGGAGAAACCCTGCCACCCCATGTTCTGTGAAAACTATTTCAACCATAACTTTGAGCTCGCGTCCGTCATTCTTTTTTTTTTTTTTTTTTTTTTTTTTTTTTTTCCTTTTCCATAGAGTGTCCACAAACATCAAGTTGATTATTCTGACATTAGCGTGTGTATGACCGTTTTTTATCCCGCCATTAGGCAGCCCATACTCCAACTTCGGGATGGTGCATGCTATGTGTAACGTGTCATCCATACCAATGGCCAAACTGGCCTTCTCTTCCAGAAGTTGGTGATGGGATTTTATGTATGTGCAAGATATTATGCGTGCGTTCACACACACAACCTAGGTTTATAGTCTCATTCAAAGGACGGTATGGGAAATGGAGTCAGAACCAATGTTAACTCTGAGGGAAAAATCTCCCTGTACCGAAACAGCCTGGCGGAGATTCAAACCCGCAACCCCAATATAATGAGTACGGTGCTTTCCACTGAGCTGAACTGCCTGATCTTTTGAGTTAAAAGTTAAACGGTTGTTCTTCCTGGAGCAACACTGACCCTGGAAGCCTTCTGGTGCTAGACGTAATCACAGAACCTCTTGTTCTAGGACAACTGGATGGGTCTTCCTTGGGAGATGCTGTTCAGATGGTTCCAGTATGGTTGGTGGAGATTTCTCTGAATGACACAACAAATGGTCTTCACCTCATCCTTCATTTCCTAAGAACCATCCTTCTTCATTCGTTGGTAGGTCTTGTCTCACGTGTGAAAGTTTTCTTATTTCATCTGAGCCCATGTAGGGCAAGGCTTTTTGCTTTTTGTTCTGTGTGACAGTTGTATCTTTGTTATTTCTTTCACATTTCACTCATTGAGATTAGAACCGCTTCTTCAGATTTTTTTTCACATCAAAATTCATTCGCTTGATTCGAAATATATTCACTTTTGGCAATCATTCATAATTTCTTTCTTTTTTTTTCTGTACTGTAACATTTTTCAAGTTGAGATTTGGTTTCAACAGAAGAAACAAAAGTGTATTCTGCACCCATGATGTCTCCCACAAAGGTGAAAGAGTTGGGAGCGGGAAGCAGGTGAGAGAAAAAATCATTCTTCCCTGAAAACTTATTTCTCAATCCTTTTTGTCTTTTGACGCGCATTGGATAGCCATACGACTGATCTGGTGACGTTCTGTACAAATCGTGGAAGTAGTCGCCCTTTCTTACACAAGCCCATCTCTCAAATGAACACGTCTGCGTTTGGTTTACATTCTCGGGAGCCACAGATTTTAGCTTTCCATTTGTGAAAAAGAAGTGTTCTGACTGGTTTTCTATTTCTGTAGTGTTAGTGCCATGGAAGCCCTATATCACCAAACAAACAGACTAATTGAAGAAGTTGGGAGAGATTTGGGACGATATGAAAGAGCGAGTGAAGACTCGGCCCACGTAGTAGAAAACGAAATACGAGCTCAACTGGACCATATTATTAGCAACTGTGAACGTCTCGACATCCTGGTCAACAAGGAGCCAGTGACCCGACGTGCCAACGCCAAACTGAGAGTTGACCAGTTGAAGTATGACTGCCAGCATGTACAAGCAGCTCTCAGAAATTTGCAACACAAAAGGTAGTATCATAAACTTCACAAAGTCACCATATGTTTGAAGGTAATGTGAGGGTGGGGGGCAATATAGGGTTCATTATTTCTTCGTAAAGGCCAGCAAGGTAAATTTCACCCACCAGATCTTTCCTAGGCTGCTGGACTTTTATTTTCTGAGCCTTTCTCTGAGTCGCCGTCAGTTTGCATGGGTAAAATGTGTGGGGAGTAGGGGTGGTTGCAGAAATCTTGGACACCTGCTTAGCACAGTTCAGGAAAAAAAAAATTAGTTTGATCCTCTGAAAAAGAAAAGTTGATAGTGTGGTTATTTACCTTTTGGTATCCAAAAGCAGTCAGCTTTCATAAACTTAGATGGCACAAAGAAGGGCAACTAAATTAGTGTGAAGGAGACCTCAGAGTCAGAGGTAAGTTAGTTATTGTATTTATAAATAAATGTCAGAAAACCTCAAATTACCAGCTTTAAAAGCAAAAAAGATAGCTGTGAGTATAATCAAATCTTGAAGATTTTCAAACATTGATGACTTAACAGAGTTCTCATGCCTATCAAGTTGTAATGTAACGAGAAACACTGCAGACAAACTATATGTTGAATAGGTCCAGACTAAGAATTTTTTTTTAACTTCTAGTAGACTCAAACTTTTATGGGATGAATTATAAACAAACATCAAAAGAGCACATGATTTATGTAGGAAAGATTTTAATGAAATTCCAGTGTGTTTGAGAAAATCTCTTTGAATAAGTTATGTATGCATGGTTGTTTTTGTTTGTTTAATCTGAGTGGAGAGCTTGCATTCCATAAGATGACAGCCCTGATGTGGCCCTTTGTGGTCCTCAGGGCTAAAAGAAACATTATGTAACTGCATCTCTGTACATGAAATGTGAGCGTGATGAATAAGTGTCATTCGTTTTACAACACTTACATTAGTTACAATCAGTATATATACTGATGTAGTAAAGATGGGAGATTCAAAAGCCTGATGGCTGTCTGTGTGTTAAGTCCCTATTTTGCTGATTCTGATCCAAATCATACTATGTAATGCTGTAGCTTTAAAAGAAAATAATGAAAGGCATAACCATACCTGTCACACTCAGTAATTTTTGTTGTATTTTGTTTCATCATGTGTGCCATCAGTGGCTCGTTCACAATGAATCAAACAGCTGCTGCTCTGGAACTGCGAATCCATAGCACTTAGGTGAAATCAGTGTAAGATTACACACACAGGTGTACAGCTCATTTATACTTGAGCAAAAGTGTGTGCGCGCGCACACACACACACACACACACACACACACAGAGTTTCAGTTCCATCAAGGAGGCGTCACTGCGTGCGGACTAGTCCATAATATACGCTACTACACCACATCTACTAAGTTTTGAGACCACACTGTGCATGATTTTAAGCTGATGGATAAATGAATTAATCACACACACACACACACACACACACAGCACAGGTGTACAGGTCACTTGTAGTTGAGCAAAGATCGTAAGTGATAGCCAGCATTTGGCCATTTTAGGTAGTATTCTGCAACTGTCTTTTGGACAGACAAGTTATCAGAGCTGACCTCAAAATTTGGAATGAAGGAACACAACAAAGGTTGAAAAGGAGTTCCAATGTGTTGATGCAGAATGTGAGAATGCCCTAGACTCATTTTGCTCTGGGTTATAAGCGAAATTTGAAATCTATGATCATTACACAAGGAACAGAGGGAATGGGCAGGAATGTATGATTGAGGGCCACAACATTTGGCACCCTTGGCACAGCCTCGGTTTTTCTGCTTTAAGGAGATCAGTAGTTTGGCAGTCATGTGAGAAATTGTGTCTGAGGTGTACTCATCTTTGTGCCGTCTTTCTCTTTGTTTCTTTCTTTTTTCAGGATAGTACTTTTTTTCCCACCTAACTGTGTGATGACAGCCTTGTGCTGGTCAGCTGGGCTATAACATCACTGAACCAGACCTTTAAAGCTGGGTCTGTACAGAGAGGGAATTCATCTGAAGGTGGTGGATCTATGGACTAAGATAACTGCTTGGGGGGAAAAATGACTCCTATTAGTCAGTTTTGACTAAAGATTGAGTCAACCCTTAGTTAAATAATGTTAGCGAACCGCCAAGAGAAACGTGGACAAATGAGTCACAAGACAAAGTGTTTTGTCTTGTGACTCGTTTGTCCACGTTTCTCTTGGCGGTTCGCTAACATTTATTTAAGATTTGTTTAGATTTCCGCCTGCAGTCATCTCACTTTGCAGCTTAAGATTGAGTGTGACCACTTTGCATTAGTGGATGGCGAAGACATGTGTTATTACCACTATGTATATATTTATGCCAAGGTATCAGTATAGGCTTGAGATACCCAGCGGTCTGATTTTCCAGGACAGCTAAACCTTCTGGCAAACAACTGAAAATGCTTCCTCCAGAGGTCCTTTGGGCAGCCAGTTTCTGTCTGTCTGTGAAGGTGTGACACGGACTGAGCTGTCGGTTTCACTGTAGACTGATTGCCAATCCCTCTTCCCCATTTCACTTGTATTCCTCCACCTACCATCCCCAAAACATACACCCATCATCCCTGCGTTTTTGTTAGAATGGAACTGCAGCAGAGTAAGGTTTCTCAGGAGCAAGATGGTTTCTGTTAGAAACAAACAAAAGCGTGTCAGCAGGACGCAGGCACGGTGAAGTCAGTTTGGAAACAAGAGATCAACTCTCCCCCCCCCCCCCCTTTTTTTTTTAAAAGTGTATGTAAATTTATATGAAATGGATTTATTTTGGAATGTGTGTGTGTGGTTGAGAGGGAGAGAGAGAGAGATTGAGAGTGGGAGGGGATGAAAGAATTGATACTGAGAGCAAAGAGAGGTTTTATCACTTTAAATCTACCCTAGTACCCAGGAATGCATGAATGATAGAAGCATGACAGTTTCATTCTGATAGTTTATTTTCTGATAAACTCCTGAACATTGGGAGTTTTTTCTTTTCTTATACATTCTGTTACATGTTGGAACACATTTTCCCCATTTTGTACTCAGTATGCATTGTTGTAACGAAAATTTTGTTGTGTCTTCATCCCATGTGTGTGTGGAGCATACCATCATTGAATATTGTCTGGTGACTTGTTACCGGGTTTATGGTGGTTACTGACATCAACCATCTCTTTACTTAAGGAGGACTGGCACTAATTTGAGAGGACGAGAGAGAGACAGAGACAGACAGACAGACAGACAGGCAAGAGAGATGTATAGATAGACCAGTTAGTCCGCAGGACAACTAAAAATTACTCGTGAATTTCTAGCCCTGCACCGAGGTGATGAATCCCTAGAGAGCTCTTAGTTCTTAGTTGTCAAGGGGGATAAAAAGCTCAACAGTTTTACTTGTGCCCCATTCCCCCTACTCCCCCAGTGTCTGCTTGCCTGTCAAAGTCAGTATGGGTTTTAATTAAAGTAACCCCTGGTAGTGCAAAGAATATCTGCATGCATTAAAGAACACCTGTCACCTTAATGAAACAGCACTCTTGCTGGGGCTACAATCTGAGAGGGGGGTAGTGGTAGAGGTAAGAAGTGAAAAGGGATGGAGGGAGGTGCGATCAGTCGACATTGAAGCTAACTGCTTAGTCATCTTTTCACTGACACAGTCAAAAAATTCGAAGAAGTGGAGAGGGTCTTTCCACTTGTCTGCCATAAGATTTAATTGTGGGGAAGGATTGGACAGGGTGGCATTTTGAGCCCTGATTTAGTTGTTAGGAAGGATTAGGCAGGTGGGCGTTTTGAGCCTTATTTAGTTGTCAGGAAGGATTGAGCAGGTGGGCGTTTTGAGCCCTGAATTTGTTGTTAGGAAGGACTGGGCAGGTAGGCGTTTTGAGCCCTGATTTAGTTGTTAGGAAGGATTGGGCAGGTGGGCGTTTTGAGCTTATTTAGTTGTCAGGAACGATTGGGCAGGTGGGCGTTTTGAGCCTTATTTAGTTGTCAGGAAGGATTGGGCAGGTGGGCGTTTTGAGCCTTATTTAGTTGTCAGGAACAATTGGGCAGGTGGGTGTTTTGAGCCTTATTTAGTTGTCAGGAAGGATTGGGCAGGTTGGCATTTTGAGCCTTATTCAGTTGTCAGGAACAATTGGGCAGGGTGGCGTTTTGAGCCCAGATGTAGTTCTCAGGAAGGATTGGGCAGGTGGGCATTTTGAGCCCTGGTCAAAGTGTAGGTCTTGTCATCAACTCAACAAGAATCCTGACACAAGTATTTACAGGGAGAGTAACTATCAGGAGTCTGTACTGGAAGCTTTCATTATGTTCATGCCTTTCCAGACACATGCGGTCTCAGGCGGACCAAGAACGAGAGGCTCTGTTGAGTCGTACCTTCACCACCAATGATGCGACCTCCGTGGACATCGACCCAGCATTGCAGCAGCACCACACCAAAATGACCAACGCCCATTCCAGGATGGACGAGTTGCTGGAGACGGGGTCCAACATCCTGTCCAACCTGCGTGACCAGCGGGGGGCGCTGAGGGGGTGCACCGCAAGGTGCTGGACATGGCCAACACCCTGGGACTGACCAGCACCGTTATGCGTCTGATCGAACGCCGCACCACGCAGGACAAGATCATCCTGGTGGTGGGCATGGTGATCACCTGCATCATCATGTACCTGGTCTGGTCCTACTTCACCTGAAAGTGGCTTTGAGATCTAGGGTTTACCTGTGCTGTTGTGTGTGTGGGTCTGGTGCTGTTTGGCCTGAGAATCTGGGCATTGCCTGTGTTTTTTTTTCCTCAAAGTTGGTTCGACTGTACCTGAGAGTTGGCTGGGGTCTAGGGTTACCCATGTTGTTGTGCATCTGGTCCGATCCTGTTGATGTTATACCTGGGAATGGATGAGAGTCTACGTTTTACCTGTGTTTGGCCTACCTCTGGTCCAGTCTTGCTTTCACCTAGAGAGGGTGTTTTGCCTGGTCTAGTCCTGTCTTACATGACAGCAACTGAGGATCTAGTTTTGCCAGCCCTGAGCTATGGGGAGAGGAGTTGGGGTAGAAGAGATTTGGAGGTAAAATGATCGCCATTGACAATGAAGTTGATTGTGTAGTGAATTTCCAAGACAATGAAAGAGAGTGTATCTAGTCTGATTTGCTTTTTTCAAGGTCATCACTTGGATTATGTGATTACTTGCAATGCACAATTTAATGAACGGGAAGGTGGGTCCATTTTTTGATTGTCTTTTCTTGGTGAACGACTAGTTCTTTTTAAAGTGGATATTGGTGACAGTGCATCTGATTCTCTGTGCTTTTTAACAAATTTGTTTGTCGTAGTTTAGCTTTTTGATAAGTTTATTAACCTGCCTTGGATTATGACTGCGTATGATTTGAACTTCTCCGAACCAATGTCTTGTTGATATGACTGAATCGAGACTTGCACTTTCGTTATTCATTTGTGAACTGAAGAGCCAAAAAGTCATGTACATAACTCCACTGATGTGGAAAGTTGTTGCTGCCAATTGTGATGAACATATATGATGTTTAATCATAGAATAATGTATACACACACACACACACACACACACACACACACTTACACATACTTACACACACAGTTTTCATATGTTGTGTGTGTGTGTGCGTTAGCTGTTTTCTCAGTTTGTGTACTGGAAGACTGCTTTCTTGTTGTGAAGCAAGAGTTTGTCTTGTCGGTCAAAGAAGCTGTCAGTACGTTGACAGTGTTGCACTGTGTGAACATGCCTCTGCCAGAGTTCTGTTTTCCTGTTTACTGCAGAGTTCTGTTTTCCTGTTTGAAAGTCACTGGGAAATTCTTTCATACCATTCACTCGGTGACTTTTCCTTTGACTGTGTCAGACAGTCCCAACCAAATGTTTTCATATCTGTTTAGAACTTCTGTAACTAACAAACAAACAAAGGAAAAAAGCTGTTGTGATTGTAGTGTTGCAGTTTGCAGACTTAGAGGGTAGCAGGTTCAAACCTTGTCAGGTTTGTGGGAATTTCTTTTTCGTTCTTTTTTTTTTGTTTTTGTTTTTTTTAATCCCTGACAGGCTCAAACTCGCAGCTGATGGATGTACCAGCACCTCCATTTGGAAAAGTGGAACCACACTGTGTGTTTTGGGCTGCAGTGGGAAGACCGGTACCACACAGTGTTTTAGGGCTATCATTTGAAGACTGGAACCACACATATATCAAGCACCATTGGGAAATCTGGACCTGCAGTGCGTTTTAAACTGTAAGGAAAAAAATGCAAGCACACAGTGGTTAATACATTTATTTTCGTTTTGGTTTTGGCAGCAGTGGGAAGATAGGAATCATACAGTGTTTTAGTCTCCAGTGGAAAGATTCGAACGCAATGAGTTTCTTGCTGCAACAGAAACTGGAACCACACAGTGTGCTGTGGAGTTGATTGGAAGAGAAACTGCACCGAGTGTTAAGGACTGAAAATGAAACTTGGAACAGCACAGTCTGTTTTTTTTTTCGCTGGATGTTCGAAGTGGCAGACACTGTGTTATGCCTACTCGGACAAAGATTCAGCTCCACAGGAGCCTCTTCTTATTGGCATCGATTGAAATAGATGAAAAAACAGGTCTCCAGTTTTGTGATCTTCTATGCCCTGCTTTTGTCATTAAGTTGAAACTCATACTGGTGGTGTTTGATGAGATTGTGTCATGGGGAGAGGGGGCACGGTCAGGAGAGGGAGGGCACTCACACTGGTTTCATGATTAAAGCTGTTACTGTTTTCAGTATACAGCTTTGTACGGAAAGTCTTTTGAATGTTGGATCAGAGACAGCACGCTGAATTACAACAAAGTGACTCAGAATAATGTAGCATTGTCCTCAAAAGGGTTGCCACATGAAATTTGTTCTGATGACTTTCCTTGTAGACTGCTGGCTTTGAGGTATGACGGCTCTGGATTTTGATGTCTAGGGAAGCCACAATCTGCAGTACAGTGCAGTGCTGAGATGCCATGAAAAGAGAGAGAGAGAGGGAGGGGGGGGGGGGGGTGGAGGGAGGGGGGTAGGCAAGGGGAAAGAAATTGAAGAGTGTGTTTTTTTTCTGCTTGAAACATTTGTGACGAAAGGGAAAAATCATGATAGAACTCTGGTTTCAGTTGACTGCAAATCATAAGTCTGTTATCTTGCCAGTGAATGACTGGTGTTTGTTGGGCAGAGAAGGGTCGTTTCTGACAGCTGACAGTGTTGCCATGCCTTCTTAGAGTGTGACTGGCGCATGCTGGACAAGAAGGGTTATTCAGGGCAGCAGACAGTGGTGTTTTCTCAGAAGGTGCGTCTTGGTTTGGGCAGCAGGCAGCGAGGGGTGAACTATGAACTCGGCAAGTAGGGTATGTCTGACAGGGTGCCAGCAACTGATGACTGAAAGAGTTCTGCGAGGTTTCTTCCTTTTCACATTCCTCCAGTCAGCAAGCACACACACACACACACACACACACATGCACACGTGGCATGAACGTCCACACGTTCACATACAAAAAGATGGTAAAAGGTACTCCGATTCATGTCATCATGTTAAAGATTATCGAAGTATGACAACATTTAGAATACCTCTCCCAGAAAAAGGTGATCGCCTACAGAGAAAATGGCTGGGTAGAAAAAAAATTAAGATATCTACATTACTTTACAGTTCCCCCTGAGTGCATATGAGTTTCAACTGACCAGTGGAAATCGGTTTCAAAGTGGACTGGAGCAGAAATCAGTCACAACTGGCACAGACGGGGGTTGACATGGGCACAGGTTAGGATGCCAAGACCAAGAACCTCAATACTTGCTGCAAAATATATGGATCAATTTAGCCATTGCCAGAGATGTAGTGGGATGCATTTTTGCTTTAGTTCATCTCAGCACTTGATGGTATGCCTTTTGTGAAATAGAAGTCTGGTAACTCGTAGGCTAAAGTGCGTTTCACAGAGCCCCAGGAGCAAGAAGATCATAAAGACATTTTGAGTTCACTGTCAGGGAGCAAAGTGGAGGGTACTCCAGGATTTATGGTACACATGCTGGCATATACAGCATGGATTGAGAATGTTGAATTTCAGTGGAGGACACACAGGACCAAAAGAGAACAAGCAACTCCTAACCTCAGTGGCATTAGTCTTCTTGGACTCGGAACAGCAGAGGACAAACTTTTGGTGCTTGCTTGAATAGCGTGCAGAGGAGAGGTCATCAGATTGGCTTCAGAAGGAAAGTACATTGACTGCATACATTTCATGCTGCTGTTCCACGATAAGTCATTGGAGAAGATGGTGTTGCTCAAAAAAAAAAATCAAAATCCATTTATTGTTGTGAATAGAAGCTTGTCACCCCTCTCCCCCTTTTGTTTGTTTATATTATTTTCATTGTTCTATCACCTTGGACTTCGTAACTTGTGCAGATGTGCTTTCTGTAGTTAGCCCCATGAGGATATCAGGGACTCTTTCATTAGAAATAGTAACTTGTGCAGATGTTAAATAAATGTCAGCGAACCGCCCAGAGAAACGTGGACAAACGAGTCACAAGACAAACCACAACGCGTTTCAACCTCTTAGGTCTTCTTCAGGTGCAACAAACATGAAACAAATAACGAAAATGCACTTAGCTTTGATCGCTTCTGTGTTCAGCGCAAGAAAGAAGGCGTTGAATGAAAACGAGGCTGTTGGAAGGGAAATAATGTGTGCGAGTCAAAGTCGTAATGATGATAATATTACTGATAGGAATACTAATAATGGTCAAAATATTATATATAAAAAAAAGAGACAAGATTACTAACAGTCTTGGTGTCAATAAGTAGGTATGGGAGAAAGGAGAGTGGGTTAGAGGATTCTTAAACAGCAGGGTTGCCGTGGCAACAATCCCGGAGGCTAAGGCGCGATGGTGAAGTGTGTGTGTGTGTGTGTGTGTGTGTGTTGTTGTGTGTGTGTGTGTGTGTGTGTGTGTGTGTGTGTGTGTGTGTGTGTGGATATGTGTGTGTGTGTGTTATCAACATTTCCACAACATATGCATAGGAAAGAGGGAAGATGGAACAGGAGTACATGTTGAAGAAATAGTGAATGAAAATAAAAATAAAAGAAAACCAAATGAAGTGAGGGAATGGAGTGGACAAGTATCTGAATAAACAATAGACTGATGTGAGAAATAGAGAGGGTGTGGTGAGAAGGGAAAGGAAGATAGCTATAGTTATGTATAAGGTAAATAGTGGGATATATGGTAGTATGTGTGTGTAGTGGGAAGATATTGTGGGCTGAGACTGAAGTGATGGGTTGGTACTTGTAACTTTAAGGTGTTGATGGTAAGAGGGTGGAGGGAAGAAGGGGATGGGTTTATATACTGACTGGGGGGTGGGGGGGGGGGGGGGGGCAACATATTCACACCTATACACTCTCTCTCTCTCTCTCTCCCCTCTCTCTCTTCCCCCTCCCCCCCCTCTCTCTCTATCTCTCTCTCTCTAAAATTAAGTTATTGTTTCTAAGTATTATCATTATTTTAATTCTACAATTATGGCCGGCAATGGGATTAGTGATAATAGGACATAATGCTTAGAAGCATAAAGGTGAAAATGACTGACGGTAATAACAATGACATCAGTGTTGTTGTAAATTAAATGTAGTGATGTAATGATGTTGATGAAGAGAACAGTAAAGGTAATGATATGATGATAGTGATAAAGTAATAAAGGTTTTAAGTAATATACCCTCTTACCATCAACACCTTAAAGCGGTGGTAAGTGCAGTAACACTAGCGGAAATAAAGGCGCCAGGAAAGGAGAGGGAACGACCAGCGATAAAGGAGCTAGCATTCTATTTATTATGTGTGTGTGTGTGTATGTGTGTGTGTGTGTGTGTGTGTGTTCCATTAGTAATGTCAGCCTTGTTCATTGGTTACCCCCGCCTCCACCCCCAGCAACCGCCATACCTACCAACACCCCTACACACATCATTACTAGGGCAGAGGGAGGGGGAGTGGGGAGTAAGTCGATTGAGGTAGCAAATGGTGAGACTCGGAGAGTGTAGGAAAAGGGAAAAGATGATAGCTGCAACCTATGTCTGAGGTAAACAGTGGGAGGTAGGGTAGTATGGGTGGTGTGTAGGAGGAGGATATTTTAGACTGGAGCTGCAGAGGTAGAATGGTACATACTACTTTTGGACGTTGATGCCATGAGGATGGACAGTGCCCAGTTTGGCAATGAGATAAGATTCCTGCATAAGGCGTTCCAAGTTGTCACTCTTCGATTGCCAAAGTGCCACCCCCCAGTCAGTATATAAACCCATCCCCTTCTTCCCTCCACCCTCTTACCATCAACACCTTAAAGTTACAAGTACCAACCCATCACTTCAGTCTCAGCCCACAATATCTTCCCACTACACACACATACTACCATATATCCCACTATTTACCTTATACATAACTTATAGCTATCTTCCTTTCCCTTCTCACCACACCCTCTCTATTTCTCACATCAGTCTATTGTTTATTCTTTTTTTATATATATAATATTTTGACCATTATTAGTATTCCTATCAGTAATATTATCATCATTACGACTTTGACTCGCACATTATTTCCCTTCCAACAGCCTCGTTTTCATTCAACGCCTTCTTTCTTGCGCTGAACACAGAAGCGATCAAAGCTAAGTGCATTTTCGTTATTTGTTTCATGTTTGTTGCACCTGAAGAAGACCTAAGAGGTTGAAACGCGTTGTGGTTTGTCTTGTGACTCGTTTGTCCACGTTTCTCTGGGCGTTCGCTGTCTGTAGTTAGCCCCATGGGGATATCAGGGACTCTTTCATTAGTGATAGTTCCTCCTGGCTCCCAGAGTTCTGTATTTGTAACTTCCACTTTCCTGTCTCTGTCTTGTACTCTGCTCACCCCCAGCCCTCCCTCCCTTTTTTTTTTTTAATGGCATCTACAGCCTCTGTGAACCATTCTTCTGTCTTTAGTATGATTAAAAAAAATTTTTAGGCCCCTTGCTCTTGTCAGAGCATAGGCCATCAACAATTGCACACCAACGACCATGGGTCCTGGGCAATCTTTTCCGTTTCTCCTCAAGTGTAACCCATCTGCCTAGTGTCCGCCTCCAGGTGTTTCTTGGTCTTCTACGCTTTCTCTTGCCTCCAGGATTCCAGGTCAGAACTTTTCTGGTGGGTTGTCCGGGAGCTTTCAGAGAGTGTATCCTAACCACCCCCCATCTTCTTTTACAAATGTCTTGCTCTACTGGCAGTTAGTTGTATCTTTCCCACAGCCCTATCTTTAATATGGACTCTTAATTTGGTGACTTTTTAAGTGAAAACTGTTCAGACTGTCTAGACTGGACATTAGCTATCCATTCTGCAGTGTCCATTTTGTCCACAGGGTCTTTCTTTTGTATTTGTATATCCCAATAGTTTCTTTGTTTTTTTTTAAGTTTTTTTTTTTTTTTTTTTTAAATAAATTCTTTGGAAGAGCGGGTGCACTGTGCATGGTGCCGGCACTGTTATCTGCCTTAAGCATGTCGATAGTTTAGCTATGTGTCATCGGATGTTTTCATTGTGTATCGTCTTCATTGTTTTTTTCATTGCTTTTACAGGGTATAACTTTTTCCAGTACCACCTTGGAAAGTCCCTGGGTGGCCAGCAGGACCGTAACAGTAACAGCTTTCCTTAGTGACTCTGAGCGAGTCCTCTGTCTGGTGTCGATTATTTCCCCTTCCCTGCTGGAAGGTTGTTCAAGTTTGTGTGCTGCACCACATGCCTTTCGTTTTCCCAGAGGCTTACACAACTGGAAGTCTGTCAGTATTCACAGGCTTTTCTGGATCAGACTTTCTACCATTCTGCTAGGTGGACATGGGGTGTCCTAAATAATTGCTTTTGGAGGGGGGGGGGGGGGGGGGGGAAGAAGTGACATTTTTTAACTTTCTAGAAGTTGGCTAGCGAGAGTAAAAATTCATGCAGCTCTTCAACCAATCAGATTTCCAGCTTCGGTGAATGGGGAGGAAAAGGCAAACTTGTGTGATAATGAGAAAGGATTTCCTTTGTGAGTTTCTAGCCCTTGAAGCCACTGTTCATCTGGTTTGTACTGAAGACGATTTTAAAGGGAAAGAAGGCGACTTGGAAACCTGTTTCAAGTGCATCTTTTTCTTTTTTGTCTCCATCTCTTTTATTCATAAATATCAATATCGGTGAAAGACTGTGAGTGATTTGCCAGTTCTGTAACGTTCCTTGCAGTTGGTAGGAAGCGCCTGTGGAATTTCTTTGGCGAGGATCAGGAGAAATGACACATCAAAGCGCAGTGCTGCCTGACCCTGCAAAGTAGAGCAGGTAGGAAGAGCTTTTTAGTCTTTCAAGAGGAGAACTGCGGTGACATTGGGTTATCAGGTCATTGTGGCCGTTTTCAAAATGGTGAGACTGTGGAGCTTTCGGCCTTTCGAGACAAGAACTGCACCAACATTGTAGTTGTTAGAGCTTGTATGGGTCATTAGGTCTTTGTGGCAGTTTTTCTTTGCAAAATGGTGAGACTGTTTGGTGACTTGGTATTTGAAAAGGATGATTCTGTGTTTTCACCACCTTCATGATTTATTTTTCTTTAGAGCCACGTTCTGATGTGTAAACGTACTGCCAGATGTAATGTTCATGTGGATCTTTTGAAAGCAGTTGTGCAAAAGCTGAGAAGACAGACCCTCTTCAAAGCAGGAAGTGATCGAAGATTTAGAGTGTGTGTGTGTGTGTGTGTGTGTGTGAGTATGTGTGAGAGAGAGAGATAAGTAATTCTGTCAATAAAATTATCATCTGCAACCACATGAATTCCATACCTGTATGAATTGTGTGTGTGTGCTCAGAACTTGTTACAGATGATCAGACTACAGGGGTGCCACGTGACTTAAATGACCAGGCCAGAAAATTTCTGAAAACTGGCTCTCAGAATTCACCAGGCCTGAAAACTGATTCTGCACATTTATTTTCCAAGCCAGAAAGTACTAGCAGGGAGGAGGGAGGAAGAGGATTAGATCTTTCAACTATTCATGGGAAAAAATATTTGGGAGGGGGGGGGACTTCTCAACATAAATTCTTCTTCATTCCCGGACCATCATATTCAGCAAGCCAAGATGACCTCCTCCTTGTCATTTTTTTTCATGCTCGATTCCAGAGCTGAAATATTTTCAATCACACCCACCTGCTGACTTTCCCTACACTGTACCTGCCAACACACTGAACTACGGAGTGCAGAGTGGAAATCGCAAAAGGAGAGATGGTCCTATTGATGATGAAATCAGGTTCACACCACTCCAAACAGCAGATTTTATAATTTAAAACTTAAATGTGGTATCCCTAGAGCCTGAAAAGCGAGTCAGAGTTTCCCCAAACACAGCCAAAAATCTTACTAGTCCTGAAAGGTGATTTTTCTGTGTGTTTTTTTTGTTTACCTGAACTGAACAGTGCACCCCTTAGACAGCAGAGTAATATTCATCCAGAATAACTGGACAAACACGTTTTCCTTCAGAACTTGAAATTCTTGTGTGCAAAGTACCAGCAGCAGTGAAGACAGGGTGAAATCTGTTGGACCATGATATCGGGTATCTGATCACAAGTAGGATACACCCCCTTTCCATTTTCTGAAGGTTAAATTCCTGACGCTGCTTGCAATAAAAGTAACGACTTTAAACATTCACACTGGATTCACTGAAGTCTTCACAACATCCTGACTCAAACACCCATCCATATGTATGTTGAACATGATGGCGGGATTGCCGCACATCCTTCTATGCATCACTCAACACGCAAATGACAGTCTTTTCCAGCAAGCATGCTCCAAGCATTGAAATCCACGGAGGGACGAGGTCCTGTACCCAGGCTATTTTATTTCACTTACACACTATAGGACTCTTTGTTATACCAGACACAGGCTCAATCCACTGCCAGCTTGCACTGACACACAAAACGACCGAGTCATGCCAGTGCTATCACAGACACAGACAGAGAGATTCAACAGAAAAACATTGGCCCATACACATACCCACATGAGCTAAAAATGATGATGAACTTGTGATGTTGATTTTAACTATGAATGTGTTTGTTAGGTTGGGTTCCCCCCCCCCCACCCCCCTTTCTTTTTTGTTTTCTTTTTTTTTTTTTTTTTTTTGTTAACCGTCACGTCTGTTCAGTAATGGACTGGCTATATTATTTATTGTCTGTATACTGATGAGGTTGAATGAAATGGATCCGCTGATGCTCGTCAGCATAGCCTAGTGTCCTGTCAACTTTTACTGAGGTCGACAGTTTTAGCTGTCGTGGTTAGGAGTTAATGGGACGTTCTGGTATATCATTTTGTCTTCGTTGTTAGGTATCTTCTTTCGTTTTTTTTTTTTTCTTTTTTTTTTTCTTTTTTTTTTTTCTTTTTTTTTATGCGGATCTCTCTCGGTCTGTCAGGCAGGATCTCTCTTCTGATCTTCTCCCGCCTTCTGTCTCTTGTCTCTGTCCTCTGTCTCTCTCTCGTCGCTCCCTCGCTTGTCTCCCGTGCTACTTTCTCCCTCCTCTCTCTCTCCTGTTCTGTCTCTGTCCTCAAAGTGTGGTGTGCGTCGTGCGTGCGTGCTCCCGTGCAGTGCGTTGGCGTGCACGCGCGCGCGCACCCAGTTCACCTTGTGTGTTCTTGTCGTTCATAGAGAGAGAGAGAGATATAGAGAGAGAGATGAGAGTACGAGAGAGAGAGATTCGAGGAGTTTCCCTCACAAGCTGATAACTAACGGCCACCATCTCGCTTCCCCGCATCCATGGTAATGATCTCCATGAACCGGCAACGGCTCAATCTTAATTTTTGAGCGTTGGAAAACGTGGAACCACACTCAACTGTTTGGCGCCGCCACTAACATAGCCAGATCTACCCGGCCCAAGTTGGGGGAGTGGGGGGAGGGGGGGAGGAGGGGAGGGGGGAGGCCAGGGTGGGGTCCGGAACTTATGAGAAGGGTTGGAAGAAATCATTTATTCGTGAGTTTTTTTTCCGATATGTTGACATATATAAGAATTACCTTGGGCCCCCTTCATCCTTCTGGAATTCGGGTTTTGCACATGTTTGCCAGGGCTCGTCATCATGTCCTGGCACTCTTCCTTCGGTGTCACCTACGTGTCAAGCTCTTCCCTCGGCTCGCTCTGTCTTCAGGATGTCCTGGGAAGGGTTTTTAGATGGGGAGAAAGGGCATGGGGATGAGGGAGAGAAAAGGAGGGGGATGTGGTGTGGTGGCGGGAGGGGGTGGGGGTGGGGAGGGTGGAGGTTCTGTAGTGCAATCGGCAATCGCCAAATGTTTTCTGTAACAGAGAGTGTCCAGTTGTCTTTCGTTTCATGTACGTAGCACGGACCTGTCTTGTCTCTCGTATCTCGGATCTGTCTGTCCTGTCCGTGTCTGTCTGTCTGCTGTCTGCTGTTGTTGTTCTCTCTCTCTCTCTCTCAATCCTGAAGTCCTCTCTCTCCTCTCTCTCCTCTCTCTCTCTCTCTCATGACGGATCTCTCTGTCCTGCGACGTTGTCTTTTCCTCTTTGCCTCTTTTGTCTCTTTGTCTCTTTGTCCTCTTTGTCTCTGTTTTTGTATGGCGATCTGTTTCTCTCTGTCTCGTATGTGTTGTAGTGTGCGCCTCTCTCTCTCTCTTCTCTTCCTCTCACTCTCTTCTCTCTCTCTCTACTCTCCTCTCTCGTCTCTCTCTCTCTCCTCTGCGTCTCTCGTCTTTGTCTCTTTGTCTCTTTGTCTATCTGCCTCTGTGTCTCAGTGTCTCTGTCTGTTGTGGGATGTATGTCTGTTCCTCTCGTCTGTCTCAGTCTCTCTGCCTCTCTGTCTGTCTGACCGTCTCTGGTCTGTCTCTCTGACTCCTCTCATCTCTCTCTCTCTACTCTCGTCTCTCTCTCTCCTCTCATCTCTCTTGTCTCAGTCTGCCTCTCATATCTTTCTCTGTCTCTCTCTCTCTATCTCTCTCTCTCTCTCCTCTCTCTCTCTCTCTTCTCTCTCTCTCTCTCTCTCTCTCTCTCTTCAATCCAACATCACAATTCTTGGCCGTTGCTTTAATTCGGCGCATTCCATACGGGTCATCGGCTGACAGTGGTGGTGTTGACATTGTTGGGATGGAAAACCTTGGTAGTACGTGCAACGAAGAAAACAACGATGGTTGATAGGGTTCAGTAATGTTTTAGCTGCTTCTTTATCTGTCTGATCTGCTTCTCTCTTTTTTTTTTTTTGCGTTAGTTGAAAGGGTCACAAACTAGAGCGTAAAAAAGTTGTTTACACATTAATTTATATGCATTGCTAGTGACAAAGACACATAAAAGGAAGAAGAAAGGAAGAAGAGATATTGCAAGGAGGAGAAACAAAGAAAACAAAGGAAAAGGACAGAAGAATAGGCAGAAAATGCAAAAGACAGACAAAGGACAGAAAGGCAGGAAGAAAAGAAAAAAAAAAAAAAAGAAAAAGAGAAAAAGGAAGCAAAGAAAGAAAGAAGGGGGGGGGGGGGGGGGGGGGGGGGGGGGGGGGGGGGGGGGGGGGGGAGGGGAGCGAAAACCCAATTAAGAAAAGAAAAGAACGAAAGAAAGAAAACAGACGGAACGAAATGAAAAACAGAAAAACAGAAAGGAGAAATGGAAACAGAATGAATAGGAGAAGAAAGAATATGGACAAAAAGAGAAAACAAACAAGTGGAAGAAAGAAAGAAAGGAAAAAAAAAGAAGGAAAGTAAAGGGAAGAAAAGAAGAAGAAAAAGAAAAGGATTATAAAAATGAGAAAGGAAGAGGGAGACAGGCTGTGTGAAGAGGAAAAAATGAGTGTGCTCGATCTATGACTTTGTTTTGGTCATTTCACTAATTAATCATTAGAGGTCAAAGAAGACCTACACGTGAACATAGAGAACAAAAAACGATCAATAAACGGCAGGGGAGGTCACTTTCATTCCCTGGGTGAAATCATTACATCCCCTTAATTCCACACTGACGCTGGATGCGGGCACCATTTCACCAAGATCACATGCAGACGCGAGAAAGAAAACTTCCAAAACACTGTGAACAAACAAGGAATCGCGTTCTGTTGATTTCGTGGGTCTGCTTGTGTGTAGGCTAGGTGAACGGGGTGCGGGCTGGCTAGCAACATCAGTTGGGAATGCTTTTGTTTGATTAAAAAAGAAAAAGTCAGTGATTTCGTCGAGGAATGAAGTCAGCAAGATAGTTCCTTTGCGTTGCAAATAATCTGCAGGCATCACGCTCACACGACACATCAGTGACAAAGCGCGCCAGACTAATCGCCTTATAAAACCCGCTTGTCGCCCAGACAGAAAGAAGAGAAGAAAGAGAAAAAAAAAAAAATCAAAAAAAAAAAAAAAAAAAGCAGCTTAATAAACGCCCTCCTGATCTCCAGCACCGTATTAACACGATCCCGACTCACCTCCATCCCCACCACCACCTCCCACTCCTCTTCCTTTCCCATTCCTCCCCCCCCCCCCCCCCCCCCCCCTTCACCCTATCCTCTTCTCCAAAGCTCACTGGCGTCGCTGCCAAGTTTATGAAAAGATCATTATCCGCTTCATAATCTGGGCTGTCCTTCCTGGTCCGTAGCGGGCTCCTGGTGTTATGACACTGACGGCGGCCAGCTCTTTAGGCCTACCAATGCTGAAGGGAGAACTATTAATCGCTCTCTTTGATGGAACTGGCTACAAGAGAGAGAGAGAGAGAGAGAGAGAGAGAGAGAGAGAGAGAGAGAGAGAGAGAGAGAGGAGGAGAGAGAGAGAAGAAGGAAAAAAAAAGGCCCCTGCCCAGGGGTCTAGGGGGGGGTAACTCCCAGTGACGTTTTACCTCTTCCTCTGCCAATGGTTGGGAACCCGTAGACATTACACGAATACTAGACCCGTGGGTCTTTTGATGGCTTCAGCCACAGTAGAGATACGAATAAAGAGAGATTGGGCGTAGTTCCGAATTTCAGCGGTGGTGGGTGGGCTGTTTGGTGGTGCCAGAGCAGTCATTACAGTGTTGGCTTGTTAAGGAAAAGAGGGGAGTAAGCCTAAAAGGCCTCGTAGGGTGGTAATCAGTGAGCTGGAAAAGTGAGGAGGCTTCATAGTGCGCGCCACATGACGAACCACTCACTGTGGAGCATTTTCTTGCAGAGTGTTAGGACGTACGTCACATTCGACATAAAACCTTTCAGCAGACGCTCAGAGATGTTCCACCATACATAATAGTTTTTTCTATTTCTGAAACACGCTTTGTTCCCCATAAGCTCCAAACTGGTGTGGTGGGAATAGATCTAATTTTAAGGCGTTTTAACGTGTTTTTGTTATAACCAGTTTTGTTGTATTTGTCCTTGTTCAAGAATCATGGATGGAATTGATTTTCACAGCGTGACAGCTCTGATAGAGCCCTCTGTGGCTCACCGGGTAATACACATCAAAGTGAAATTTGAAACGATTTGAGCCGCTTTTTTCTCAAATCTTATGCATTTTTTAATTTTTACTGATTTCCACCCACGATGATGATATGGCTTCAGTGGTCGGCTCGATTATGAACAATGTCACTTGAGTTGGGTTGAATGAATGGGGGGAGGGGGAGGAGGGTTTAAATGATGGAAGAAGGAGATGAGATGAAATAAAATTAGACTGACTTATTAATAAAACATCAAGATGAAATACAATTAGACTGACCGATTAAAAATCTAGTCTAATTATTTTAATCAATTGACTGTTTGATGTAAAAGGAAAGTTTTAGAGAGAGGTGGGAAGACGGAAGCAGTGAATAGTCGACAAGGAATGTAACGTTTGTCCCTGTTGTGAGCCAGGTACGTGCCCATGCCTTCCAGTAGCCTTCCAGTTAGCCAGCCTTCCAGTTAGCCTTCCAGTTAGCCCATGCCTTCCAGTTAGCCTTCCAGTTAGCCCATGCCTTCCAGTTAGCCTTCCAGTTAGCCCATGCCTTCCAGTTAGCCTTCCAGTTAGCTCATGCCTTCTAGTTAGCCTTCCAGTTAGCTCATGCCTTCCAGTTAGCCTTCCAGTTAGCTCATGCCTTCCAGTAGCCCATGCCTTCCAGTTAGCCTTCCAGTTAGCCCATGCCTTCCAGTTAGCCTTCCAATTAGCCCATGCCTTCCAGTAGAGCCTTCCAGTTAGCCCATGCCTTCCAGTTAGCTCTTCTTGTGGCACACGTTGATCTTACACAAAAATATGTACTTCTATCCAAAATCTGCTCTGCCCACGCATGGGTATTTAACAACAATATATATATATATATATATATATATAATGTGTGTGTGTGTGTGTGTGTGTGTGTGTGTGTGTGTGAATATATATATATATATATAATGCTGAACAATTAGTGGGGGAAAACAAGTGCAGGTTAACAATTCTTCCATCATTATAGTAATGACTTGGCAAAGATTTGAAATTGAGAGGAAAAATTTTTTTTTGAAAATGAAGTAAATGGGAAAAAATGTATATCATAAATATGAAAACCCTTCACTAGCTGCATGAGGAAACTATCGCAATCACTCTCGAAGGCAGATCTACATGTATCGCCTTCGTATGTATATATATGGTGTGTGCGCGCGCGCGCGTGCGTGCGCGCGTGCGTGCGTGCGTGCGTGCGTGCGTGCGTGCGTGCGTGCGTGCGTGTGTGTGTGTGTGTGTGTGTGTGTGTGTGTGTGTGTGTGTGTGTGTGTGTGTGTGTGTGCAGACACGATGCACAAACCAGGATACCTTCAAGGCACACTGAACAAACTAAGAAACGTGTTTTGTATGTCTGTGCCTATGTCAGTGCTAGGTGAATGCGGCACGGAAAGTAGCCCCAGATTGGTGGATGTTGCTGGATAGAAAGTCAGATCAAATCAGATAAGTAGTTCCTTTGTATCGCACACAGTTCAATGGGAGTACGCTTTCACACACACACACACACACACACACACACACACACACACACACACACACACACACACACACACACACACACACACACACACACACACACACACACACACACACACACACACACACACACACACACACACACACACAACACACACACACACACACACACACACACACACACACACACACACACACACACACACACACACACACACACACACACACACACACACACACACACACACACACGCACACGCACACGCGCGCGTACGCACGCACGCACGCACGCACGCACGAACGCACGCACGCGCACACACACACACACACACACACACACACACAACACACACACACACACACACACACACACACACACACACACACACACACATATTCCCTAAGCATACACATGAACAGCTGAGCGCCAGACTAATCACCTCACAAAACCCACTAAGTCGCCACACAGAAAATCAAGAAGGAAGAAACCAAAAAAAAAAAAAAAAAAAAAAGGGGGGGGAAAAAGGGAAAAAGGAAAAGAAGAAAAACAAACAAACAGAAGGAAAAAGAAGACGCGCAATAAACATTGTCCTAATCTCCTGCGCCTTGTTAAACACTGTCCCCCCCCCCCCCCCACACACACACACACACACCCCACCCCACAACTCCACGCCTCCCCACTCCCTCACCTCACCCCTTGATCCTTCCCCACTCCACCCCCCACCCCACCCTCTCTGCTCATTGGCGTCACTGCCGAGTTTATGAAAAGATCATTATCCACTTCAGAACCCGGGTTCCTCTGGCCCTCCTCCCCCTTCCTGCCTGGGGTTCCTGGTTTTTATGACGCTGACGGTGTAGTACTCCAAGCCAAGGCTTCGGGGGGAGAACCTTTCACCACCCTCTTTAATGGCACTGACAGAAAACGAGGTCCGGTCTACAATTTCAGGCCGGTCAAAGCCCGCGAAGTTTAACCCTCCCGAAGCCTGAAAACTGCTTCGGATATCTGTAGACATAGCACTTGTACAGGGACACAGATTTCCTGTAAGCTTCAGCGGCAGAAGAGATAAGAAGATAGAGAACCAGCTTCTTTCACGCTTCAGTGTATGGTGGAAGGCTGCTGGTGTCGGAGAGAAACCATGACGGTGCTAACTGTGAGAGGAAAAATGTGTGTGTGTGTGTGTGTGTGTGTGTGTGTGTGTGTGTGTGTGTGTGTGTGTGTGTGGGTCTGGGGGGGGGAGAGGGGCCTGAGTGAGCCTGAGTTGATTAATCAGTCACCTGAAAAGGTGAGGAGGCGCCATGGCGCAAGCCATCTGATGAGCCACTCACCATACAACGTGCCCGTATAGAGTATTGGGATTTGCATGAGATTCGACATTAACATTTTACAGCAGTCTTTCTGAAGACCTTGTTCGAGGATGTTTAACCACATGGCATTGTCCCACACAGTAAATACTTTTAATTTGATAGACTTATCATGTGTAAAAGAAAAATATTTTTTTTTAAAAAAGACCCCCCTTTTCATGCCATTTCTTATGTTTGTAAGAGTTAATTTCTTAACAAAAATATAGAGAATCAATTCTGACGATGACACAGCCCTGGTATCCTCCCCGCTTGCAATCCACAGGTGTTTAAGCAACAAAGTTATACGAAATGGAAAAGATCAACCTTAATCTTTCGCTTATTATATATCTTACGCAGAAAGCACGTTCTGGTTATCTGTCTGTCTGCGATAACTCTGCCTTTTTTTTTTTTTTCTCGTACGGATCCATCGTTTTCATCTATGCTTCTCCATATTTGGCTGGTAGACTTGACTTTTCATACTGTGCGGATTAACAGTGGATCACTGTAGTGCTGGTTCAGTCTTATGTTAGACACTTTTCTTTTCTTCTTCAAGGGATCTGAAGCAGGTTTAAGCCAAAAGTGTGTGTGTGTGTGTGTGTGTGTGTGTGTGTGTGTGTGTGTGTGTGTGTGTGTGTGTGTGTGTGTGTGTGTGTGTGTGTGTTGTGTGCGTGCGTGCGTGCGTGCGTGCGTGCGTGCGTGCGTGCGTGCGTGCGTGTGTGAGAGAGAGGAGGGGAAATACATCATAGAGAGGGATGGGGTAAAAGGAGGAAGAGGGGGACGGGGGAAAGAGGGATGAAGACGACGAGGAGGAAACGGGATAAGGGAAAGACCAGGGACGGGGGGGGGGGGGGGGGGGGGGGGGGAAGGAAGAGACTGAGATGGAGAACTGAGATGGGAAAAAGGGGGGTGGGGGGTGGGGGCGTTGGGTACAGGAGGGAAGAGGAAGGGGAAAACACAGAGCAAGCGGAAGGGGGGGGGAATGGGGAGGAGGATGAGGGAACAGGGGGGAAAGGGGAAGAGAGGATGGAGGGAGGGAAGAAAAGGAACTATGTCGGGGAGGAGGAATGGACAAGGAGGACGAGGAGAGAGGGTTGGGGGAACTGGGGAAAAGGGGGGGGGTATGTGGAGTGGTGGTGGTGGTTGTGGGGGAGGCAGGTTACTTGGTACATAATTTGATTTGAACTTATCCTCAGTGGTGCCCCGATGATACAGCATCAGCAGTCGTAAGGGCCATCAACAACGTGACCTGAGCTTGAGCTTAGTCAATGAGTATGGTTGAATGAGGAAATCAGGAGGAATGGAAGCTGAACAAAAAATTTTAAACGAAAGAGAGTGACCGATTACAGAGTTAGTTTAGTTATTTAACTCATTCACTCATGTATATGACAGGAGATTTACAAGTGAAAAGGGAATATATATATATATATATACATATATATATATATATATATATATATATTTGGCTCATATATATATATATATATATATATATATATATATATATATATATATATATATATATATATTGGCTCAGTATGAACATGAACATGTGAGGTATGAACATGTGAGGTAGCTTTTGCTCCATGGTGAATTACATCCCATGCATCCCAAACTGACTCTGGTTGTGGTACCCACTTACCTAATACATACACAGACAAGGGGTACAAACAAGGAAACCCTTGAGACACACTGAACAAACTAGGAAATGTGTCCTGTGTGCCTCGTGTGTCTGCCGGTGTCTGCGCTAGGTGCACACGCATGGCAGAGGGACGGAGCTGTTCGATAGAAAGTCAGTCACTCCCGCCAATAAAAGGAATCAACCGGAGAGTTCCCTGCTTTGGACATAAACCCATTGGGAGTCCGTTTACTCCCCTCCAACACTTTCACAAAAGCACACAACAAGACAACAGCAGAGCGCTTGACAAATCAGTCCACAAAAACCTGCTTGTCGCCACTCAGGAAGGAAAGAAGAGAGAGGGACAAGAAACGAACGACAAACAGAAAGAAAACGACAGTGCTCAGGAACCGTCCTCCTGATCTTCTTGCACCCTGTAAACACTGCCCCCTCCCCCCCCCCCCCCCCCCCCCCCCGCTTCCACACCCCTCCCTCCCATTCCCCTATGACCTCTCCCCTCATCCCTCATCCCCTCTCCAGCTCAGCTCACTGGCGTCACTGCCAAGCTTATGAAAAGATCATCATCCACATCATAACCTGGGCTTCCTCCTGACCCTCCTGGGGGCTCCTGGTTTTATAACGCTGATGGCTGAGTCTTCCAGGCCAATGCTTAGGGGAGAATCCTTAATCGCTCTGCTTGATGGGGCCGGCTAAAAAAAAAAAAAAAAAAAAAAAAAAAAAAAAAAAAACCTGTCCAGGAGGGGAGAAGGGGTGATAACCCATTGTGAAGTTAATCCTCCAAAGGTTTGCCAACGGTTTCGGAACCATAGACACAATGCTCGTACAGCACGTGGTTCTCCCATGGGCTTTCGGCCGCCGAAGAGATAAGAAACAGAGTTGGGCAGTTCCACGCTACAGCGGTGGCGGGCTGCTTCTTGGTGCAGGTGAAACTATGAAGGGGGTGGAGGAGGGGGTGGAATCATGGAGTGAGCCTAGAAGTCTTCATCAGCAAATTAATTAGTCAGTGAGCTAAAAAGATGAGAAAGTTCCATAGCGGGTACCATGTGATAAATCACTTTCTGTCAAACGTATCTGTATAGAATGTTGGGATTTACGTGACATTCGATGTGAACACTTTACAGCAAACTCCATGAAGACGTTGTTTAGAAGAGACTCTACCAAATTTGGTTTTTTGAGTTTCTAATAGAGATTAGCTTTTTTTTTTTTCTTTTAATCGAAAAGTTTTTTTCTTTTTAAGTAGGTCAGAATTTGAGGCTTTTTTTTTTTTGTTGAATTAAAATCTTGGTGATGAACAGGTAGATCGTTGCCATTGTCAACAAATGTCTTATAGAATCGATTTTGACGTTGTGGCAGCCCATACGTGACCTCCTGCTGTCATCTAGGCTACAAACTGCATCAAACTGAAATCGAAAATTATTCTAACTGCAAAAGTCAAGATTTATACCTAACACTTTTTTTTTTTCATTTCAACTTTACCTTCAGCCCCTATGACACGGCTTTCTCGGCTGTCTCAGCTATCAGCTACACTCCACTTGAGGTCAGTGAGTGAATGGATTAATGAGGAAGGGAGAAGGGATGGAGATAAGGGAACGGAGAGCGAGAACGATCCACTAAGGATTAGTTTTTGCTATTTCTCTAATAACCTGTTGAATATCAAAGGAAACTTACAAGTGTGAGGGGAAGATGCAAACACTAAATGATAACAAAGGAATTCAAATTTTGCTTCCTGTAACATGGTACCAGACTAACGCTGCGTGCAGTTCCTGTGTATTCTATACAATTCTAGAGTAGTGGCACAAACAGGGAAAAAGAGACTGTGGCATGGAAGCATGCTAGTATTCAAAGGCGATGACAGGCGTTGTCCTAGAGAGAAAAACAAACAAACAAACAAACAAACAAACAACTATGATCCTCGAGGAAAACAGCGAAAAGAGGGAAAACAGTTACTGTCCTAGAACGGCAACTGTACCCTGTTTTCCACATTTTATTTCAGATACTAACTGTTTTTCCATGAGGATCACAACTATTTTCCGTGGGATGATGATTTCTATGCTTGTTTTCATGAGGAAAACGTATACTATCTTAAGGGAAACTACCCATGACTGCTGTTTACCACGTCAAACGCAAATGGGGTTGGCAAAAAGAAAACGGGAAAATAGTTGTGATCCTGAGGATGACAGCTGCTTTCCTATTTTTGTTCATTTGCTTTGGGAAGATAATGGTACTCATTGCCAAAATAGGGAAAACCCGTTCTGATCTTCGGCATAACAAGGATAACAATTGTTTTTCTTTTCGCAAATAGTGGAAACACTTAGATCATAAGGGACAACAGGGAAAACAGCTTCGATTCTAGGGAAAGCACTCGTGACCCAGAGGGCTAACAGTTTGCAGCGTTTTTTTCTGAAGGGTCATTGCTGTTTTTCACTGGGGAAAAAAAAAGTCATTGTTGGCTTATGAAGCTCATACGCTGTCATACGTGGTGAATGAAGAAGCTTGTTCCGTGTGCCTCGTGTGTCCATCAGTCCCACAGTCAGTGAAGAAAGTCAGCCAGATTGTTCCTGGCGCTGCATTTAACTTGCAGGGAACGCGCTCACTTCCCCAGAACACACACACCACTGCTGCAGCAACAGCAACGCGCCCCACTAATCACCTCGCAAACCCACTCGTCGTCACACCAAAAGAAAAAGAAAAGAAAAAAACAAACAAAAAAACAACGCTCAATAAAAACCCTCTTGATCTTTTGCGCCGTGTTAACACCGACTCCCCCCATACCATCCTTCCCCTTCCTTCCCCCTCCTCCACTCCCTGTACCCCCTCCCTTCCGCTTCCAGTTCTCTGGCGTCGCTGCCAAGTTTATGAAAAGATCATTATCCACATCATAACCTGGCCTGTCGGGGCTCCCGGTTTTATGACGCTGATGGCTGAGTCGTCCGGGCCGGTGCTTTGGCGGAGGACCCTTAATCGCTGTCTTTGATGGGGACCAGCGGGGTTAAAAAAAAAAAAAAAAAAAAAAGCAAAAAAAAAAAAAAAAAAAAAAAAAAAAAGACAAAAACAAAAAAAGGGAAGCTCATTTCAGGGTCTCAGGAGGGTAACCCTTGTGGAGGTTTAACCCTCCTTAACCCTGCCAGCGGCTTTGGAACCGTAGACATAACACCCACACAGGATGTGCTCGGATCTCTCGTCGTCTTCAGCTGCGGCGGAAGAGACAGAGAGAGAATACAGAGACTTGGGTACAGGTCTGGCGCTTCAGTGGCGGCCGGGGCTGCCAGCTAGCCGTAGTAGTAGTGCCAGTGAAACCATGACGGTGCTGGCTGTCAGGGGGGGAAAACGGGGAGAGTGGGCCTAGTCGTCCTTCCTGCCATGCTTCCAGCCGAAGATAAACCACCGCCTTCTAGTGGGGTTTTGATGACCTGGTCTGCCTCCCCTGGAGAATCAGGCGAAAGGGGGGAGAGGGGGGGAGGGGGGCACATCTGGAGCTCAAACCATGTCACTGAGTCAGCAGGGATAAAGGAAGAGTTGGGCGATGAGAGGGGTGGAGGAGGGAGAGTAGAGGGAGGGAGGAAGCTGCCCCTGCTAGCAAGCCCAGGTCATAGGTTAAACAGATAAATACACGGGTCGTAACTTTGAAGCCCCTGGGTCATTATTTCCGAATGGACGTCAGCTCTCTACACAAATAAAAAGCGTGTCAGGAGGGAGGAAGATAGGGCGGAGGACGAGGGAGAGAAGGGAAGCCGGAGAGTTGGAGGGGAAGGGAGGGAGGGGAGTAATGGTGGCGGAGAGAAATGGTCGAGGGAGGGGCTGTGAGTGGGCGGGGGAGGGGGGGGGGGGGTTGGCGGGAAGCGAGAACATCACACTACCTATCTACAGGTCATCTACCACAGGCCTTGTGCAGTCATTAACCCAGGAACCCAGGTGCTCATTACTTTAAGCAGCGGTCGTTGGAAATGATGCGCACGCAGCTGCTGCTGCTGCAGACTCTGGAG